>JBAHVQ010179627.1:0-16642 GCA_036872915.1 Nanipora kamurai
AAAGTCGACTTTGTTGCCTTTGCTTCCAGTCGCCATGGAGTACCATGCAACGACAAGCACGGGAGCGTTTTGAAAACGAAACAATTTGACAGGCGAGCGGAACTTAACATTTGCGCACGTAACATCACTGGGGCGCGTGCCTGCGCGCGTAACATCACTGGGGCGCGTGCCTGCGCGCGTCCCATTGAGAGGCCTGAGATATTACAACAAATACAAGTTGGAAGAAGTAATAATAGTGCTGTCAGCAAACCATAATAGTAAGCTGGTAGCCCAGTGTGCTGGGAGCAAACCATAAATATTTGATGACAGCAATCTAGGCCAAGTCTGTAATTCTGTGTGTTTTGTCGTAATATTCCCACATAAAAATTAAATAAGGTTAGACAATTCTCAGATTGATTGCGATTACGGTAAGTCATTGGGTAGATAAGCGCTATTAAATTAAGGCATTCGTAAACAAAGTACGTCATATCGCGTGAATTAGGTGTGACTGAGGTACTTCATACACATACTTGTACAGACGGTAATACAGGTTTGTGTCATATGTATATTATGTATGCATTTATATTTGTATGTGTGTGTTTTATACGTATAACTATGTGTTTTTGTATTCACCTGAGAAAATACACATTTAAGGTGGTATTCCACAAAAAAATATTGAATTTTTTGAGAAATTTTCAAAACTTACATAAAATTCTGATTGGATGCCTTGATCATTTATATTAACTTTGACATGATTTTTTTGTATAATTAAGTAAGAAAATTTTTTTTAACCTTTTTGTAAGGTAGTTAAAAAGTTTAAGTTCCAAAGCTACTTCAGCTGAACTTTCATATTTTCAAGTAATCTTGAAACATTCAAAATAGTAAAAAAATCGTCAAAAACTATCTGCAGGTTGAGAAACTATATTTGGATCAAATGAAGTATCACCTTTTGGGTGACATTATATTAGGATTACATGAAGTATTACCCTGTGGTTCGAGACACCTTATGGGGATTACATGAAGTATTACCGTTTGGGTTGTGACACTATATCGGGATTACATAAAGTATTACCCATTGGGTCAGAACACTATATTGGGATTACATGAAGTATCACTCTTTGGGTCGGAGACAAATTATTGGGATTACATGAAGTATTACCCTGTGGTTCGAGACACTATATGGGGATTACATGAAGTATTGCCATTTGGGTTGAGACACTATATCGGGATTACATAAAGTATTACCCATTGGGTCAAAACACTATATTGGGATTACATGAAGTATTACCTGTTGGGTCCAGCCACATTATTGCTCCAGTGAGTTCAGTTACAAGCTGGATACGGAATTCCCTTGACATTTTTACACCCTCAGGAGCTAAGACCTTGTAAATCTGATAAGCGTTATTTATGGATGTTTCCAATGAGTGGAAGATCACTCTTGGTGGCCAAAGTTTACAGCATCTACCAACACTGTAATATTTGTTACTCTGATCAGCCTTGTCAATTCCACCCATATATTTGTTGTAATCTTTTAGATTCCCATAGCAATACAGAGTCCAAAAAAGGCTTTCAATTCAACAATATCAGTTATTTCTTGCCATGGACTTCAATGTTTGTCAGGCATGGCAGCTCTTTTAGCAGCATTTCTATTCTTGTTTACACAAATAAAATCAAACAACTCATCATCCCAAAAGAACCAAAAGAAACCAAAGGGAGTGCACTCACCTGCCCAAACTCTGACAGAACCACTATGCTGACTGAACACAGAGACTGCATGGTTCACCCTTTTTTTGCCTACTTCAGCTGCGACTGTTTACGCTGACCACGACCTTGCGTTGCACCAGGTGTTTGCCTTGCCTCGCATCTCTTCCTTGCACTTGGTCTTTGACTTTGTTGAGGAAGGGTCTCTTCTAGCTCTGCAGTTTCAGCTTCTTGATTCAACTGAGCTACTAAACGCTCTGTTGGTGCAGTAACTGGCTCTTCGAAAATGTTTTGGTCCTCGTTCTCTGAAGAATCTTCCTCTAAATTACTGCCAACGTTTGAAAAGCATTCCCATAACTATCATTTGGGAAACCAGAAATTACGACTATCTTGTTCTGATCCCTCGTCAGAATCTGAGCCACCAATTTCGCCTTCAGACTCACTGTTTTCTCCAAAAACCTGTTCTTCAGTGGCCACTCAAATTACCACATGATCAAAGTGCAAAAACATCCGACATTTCTTGTTAAAACGTTAAATAACAACACTACTTCGAGTCTTTGGCGACTTTCTCACATTGAGTAAGAGGTGCTAGCAATAATCACCACGAGGTACCCCTCTCTAAGGCATAATTACATAATTTTAAACTGGGCAAGGTCTGGCGTGTCTGAGGACCCGACCTATTGGCTTCTGGTAAGATATGAGTTGAATGTATACCGTAATTTTAGCCGAAAAGCTTTCAAATAAATTACTCGCCATTTCATTTTAGCCAAGCTTTCATATTACTACCATGTCTCAAAACTTTTAAAATAGACGTAAAACCGTAAAAAACCATAGGCTAACCCTTTTGCTTTTATGATCAAATTTTTCACCCTCAAACGTTTACCGTAACTTTTGCCGAAACACTTCAATAACTTCCAAATTTCTTTATTTTAGTTTCTTTGACCAATTTTTTCTCTCCCTCAAACATCTCGCATGATTTTAGACGAAAAGCTTTCAATTAAGTTCGAAACCATTTTTAGCTAAACTTTCATATTTTCTACTAATCTAACAAATATTAAAATAGTACAAGAACCGTCAAAAACTGTAGGTTAACCCACTGTTTACCCTCAAAAATTTATTGTAGTTTTAAGCTGAAAACCTTTGAAATTAGTTTCAAACCTCTTATTTTAGCTCATCTTTTAATATTTTATCAAAATCAGAAACTTTCAAAATAATGGATAAATTGTCAAAAGCTATAGGTTAACCCCTTTACTTTTTTTGTGAAATTTTTCACCCTCAAAAATTTGCCTTAATTTTTCACCCTCAAAAACGTGCCTTAATTTTAGCCGAAATGCTTTCAAATAAGTTCCAGACCTCTTTATTTCAGCTAAACTTTCATATTTTGACGAAATCTCGGAACTTTCAAAATAAAATTGTCAAAAACCATGGGTTTACCCTTTTGCTTTTTGAGCAAATTTCTCACCCACAAAAATTTATCAGAGTTGGCACAAAACCTTTCCAATAAGTTCCAAACCACTTTGTCGCAGCCAAACTTTCATATTTTCACCAAACCTAGAAACATTAAAAATAGTCGAAAAATCGTCCAAAGCGAAACCGTTTAGCTTTTTAATCAAAACTTTTACCCTAAAAAATTTATCGTAACTTTAAACGAAAAGCATTCAAAAGTCCGGTATCACTATATTGTAGCTCATATTTTTAATTAAGAAAGGTTAGTCAATTGCACTTTAAGTAGATTTTTATTTACAACAAGCTACATCTTTTATGGTGATAGAAATTGTACATCAGATTGCATACATCTATACAAATATTTACTATTTAAGACACAACTTGAATTTTTAGTGTTGTATTCCTAAACGTAAGTAAATTTCATAGGAAACAAATGTTGTTTAACCATAAATAAATTTTTTTCGTACTACATTTTGTATTATTTCTACGCTAGTATTATGATATGGTCAGGTTAAAGAATGACATTGCATTTATACTGGAAAATACAACGAAGGTGTAAGCACGATTACACCTTCGTTATATTTTACTACATTGCACTCATGTGTTTTATGATACAGGGTTCAGATGATACAGCGAACGTCGCGAGGATCATGAAGTCAAGTAAACGATATGGAAAACTGACTCCACTAACCCTTTCCGGCATACAGTTGAACAATTGAAAGAACAAAGCAAAATACAAAAACAGGACAGGAATGTTATCTCCTTTACTGCCACGTTACTCCCTTTTATGAGTAAAATCGTCTGGTGTTAGCCAGAGTAAAATACTTATCTGGGGGCTTGGCGTTGTTATAGACGACATGCGAACCGTTCGTCAAACTCGTGTCCTCCGAAATACGGTCGCCGAGCTCCAGACAGGAATCGAAACCGCAACCGTCTCACTGGTTATCAGTAGGTAGTGGGTTTGATTCCTGCGTGGGGCTCAGAAATCGTTTTTGAGGGGACATGAGCTTGACGAACGATCACCTGTCTATAAGAACAGAACAAAGAACAAAAGGGAAAAAACATGAACCCATAGAAGGCCCAAGCCGCCAAGATAAAAGACAGCGCACAATGGTTAACGCAGACTGCCGAATAATTGTTCAAGAATTCTAACGTTTCGATCTAAGGCCTTTCGTCAGAGAATGAAACGTATTTTGTCCTCTGATGAAGACCTCAGCTCGAAACGTTAGAATTCTTCAAAAATAATTCGGTAGTCTATACCAACCTTTTCAGTTTCTACGCTCTGTTGTACATGTACTGCCTACATCCCCCTGTTTTTATATCGTTCTCAAGACAGAAGACATCCTTGAAAACGAGTCTAGCTCTCTTATGACAGGACGTCTAAGATCATTGCTACAGGGTTGTCATCATGGGTGAAAGTCTATGTTCACAGTTGTCTTAAGAATAATAAAAGGCCGTTTTTCCGATCTCCGACACTCGGTGTCAACATTGTTCTTGGCGCCGTCTTGGATGGTCGCCGATCTACTAGAAAGAATTACCTAATTTCGAACCAACGGCCAGTTTCCCTTATACAAGAATTGCATAAACACCACAATGCATCAGTATACACACATAGCCTCAACTTACTTCCTTCGAATTCTATTGAAGAAACAGAAAAGCTTAGCACAAAGGGTGGACATGCGCAGAATTCAAAACCATGAAATTGAGGCTATGCGTGTATAATGATGCATTGTGGTATTGCAATTGGTCCGTTACGTCAGCTGAATATAACTACCAGAATACTTTGCATAATTTTCTTTCTCGTGCAAATTTTCAAATCCCGAAGCGAAGGGGTATACAATCGCTTAAATTAACATCAACAAACAAGATTTCAAAAAGCATTCTGGTGGTTGTATTTAGCAAATGAATAAGAAGTATAAACCATACTGCTGAAGTGTGAACTAGGTAACTTTCTTAACGAACTGAAGCCTCAAAGAGTTCTGCACAGCACATAAGTTTTTCCCTTTTGCGAAAACAAAACGAATAAATGATTGCCAGTCTCGCAGACATGATTTGACATTACAGAGAGACACGCAAGAACCGTAGACTACCAACTCGAAAGATGAAAGCACCGTTCAAAGTAAACAAACAAACAACAAGACCAAAAGCCACATGAAGAATACCTCAGTAACCTCGGCGGTCGGATCTGCACAAAAACACTATCGACAATGTGCTGTTGATTTATCCATAGACACCTCATTCGCAGCCTTTTCTGGTCGCAACAGTAAAATACTTCGTACCTACAGAGCACGCATTCTATTAACATTTGTACGGGTACATGCTTCCTAGTTGATTTTGTACCGCTGTCTTAATTTCGTTACCAAACCATTTCCATTTGAGTTTTTTTCCAGTCGTTCAGAAACTCCAAGATCTCTATCTTCTCTTGCGGGTTAATGCTGTCCACATGCAAAGAAGCATATTCCAAGAGGGAAGTGTAACAAAATTCATACTGGTCAGCAGTCTGTACACTTAACGCCCTCTGTGCTCGTATTTTCATTACGGTATCCTTAATGTTACAACGACCAGTGTCCAGTAAAGAATCAATTCCAATACTAATCGTGCAATAGCTACCTGTCCTTCCGATACCTGCACTGCAGTGAACGATGACAGGTGGTCGTAAATTTTCTTTCGGGATTTCCTGTATCGTAGGCTTGGCCGCATCTCTCTGAAGATTTTCTACCATCGCTTTCAGTTGAAAGATTGGCTCTGCTGAATCAGGGACACCAAAGTCTGGCCAGCTTATCATTTGGATTTGGCTAACAGTTCGCGTCTCTTTGGTCTAAAAACACAAAGCAACGAACTATTTCACAATCCTACATGAGGGTGAAATTCGTAATAAAATCCAGTTAGGTGAAGTACAATTATAATTTGACATTGGTTGGGGTATCGAAAATTTGGCTTCTGTACGCAGGGTTGAGGAGCATGCGCACTTTCCATCTACACAAACCAAGTTACCACATGCCGCACAATAACTGTCAACAAATTTAACTATACCTTGGTGTTAGTCACCATGAACATCCTTATGACAAAGTCATCCTTCGTGGTTTCCTCGACGCAGCTGACCTCGATATCCTGGTATAATTGGCAGGAGCCCATGGCTGGCCAGTATCGACCACATTTTACGCGTCCTCGCTGAATTTCTCTGAAATACAATGACAAGGAACCGTCTGTCAATCATTACTTCGTGACAAGGCAGGTTAAAATAAATTAGCCTCAATATAACGTCCTCTCTCTGTTTCTCTAGGTATTGAAAACATTACAACATTACTGCTGTATTACGGAAGGATCTCATACTCACTTTGTTAACATCAGAACCACAGCACTTTGCGTCACCCAAACCATTCTCCAGAAATCATTATACGTTGCCGGTAATGGACCTAAGAAGGAGGAAACATTGGTATTTCAGTAAACAAATTGCGTCTTTTCAAAACAACAAAAATAATCTTGAGCTTATTTCAGTCCTTCAGTACTGTTAGTCGTTGGATATGAACAATAGTTAAATAAAAAAAATGAGCGTAACACTACAGGAATACATGAAAGGAAGACTCAAATTTCAGGATGCACAGCCCCTACTTCCAATGCTTCAGAGGGCGACAGCCCTTCGCGCTCTAGCGGCCTCGACGCCGGTGAGGTACATGTACTTAGTGATATCATTTACTTTTTGTACACATTTTTACTTAGATTCCATTCAACTTACCCTGGGCAGCGATATAAGTGTTTTTCCCATAATAACCGTCGATATAATTCGCATGGATATAATCTGTAGCCTACAGAAATCAACGGAATAGGTTACATACACATAGCTAGAGAAAATAATAGACGTATTATAATTTGTAACGTGTAACTTGCAACGTATAATAGTAGTACATGTCTAAAATTTATCTATGACCCTCAATACCCCTCTGTATTTACAATACACCACGACGCACCACATCACACTGCGTCACTCGTCAGTACTTCATGCAAAGCTAAATTATTCTACTACACAACGTAGCAAGCCATGTTATCCGGTCCCTAACTTATTACTTCACATTTTACCTAGCTAATCACACCACATGCTAACTACATTACTGAATCCAAAATCCAACCACACTACAACTTAAACGGCTGAAGAAAAATTCTCACTTCATCTCCATCTGTCATTGGAATACGAACTCTAGAGTGATCAAGACATATCACATCAACGTATCTGTTTTTTGGTCTGTTAAATGGAAATCTAAATTGAAAAATAGAAAGAAAAAGAAATATGGTAACTGAAAACAGTTTTCTGCTGTAAACATAGCATCAACAGAAGGAGCAATCGATACCAACACATTCTTTCAGAGCTGTTGCTCCACCGCATCTTTTCATGCACACTGAAGCAGTTGTACATATGTGCATATATCGGTCTGTTATATCAAACTGCTACAGTACTGCCAAACCAACACACTACCGCAGCCTTGTAGTTTGCCAGGGCCGTGTTCGATTCGTTGGTTTGTCAGCACTTTTCCGGCTTGATAGGACAGACCTATACATAAAATTTCTCTACATAAGATCTCTGTACATTATACTGGATAACTCTATCAGCTATCTACACGGAAGCTATTCGCCCAAGACGTTCAGTTTGGGCGAAGAGATTTAGTTGATTGACAATCTTAAAGTAACAATTTCTATTTTATCCTGGTGATGACTGTATAGTCGAAAACCTTCGACCTTAATAAAATCATTTTTAACCTATACTTGTGTACGCGTTTTTATAGAATCGAAATATCACATTTCTTGTTGTCTATTCTTTTCACTTGAATTACGAGTTAGGTAGTACATTTTTCGGAATCTGTTTTATTTTGTATTTCCTTAAACTGCCGGCTAGACAATGTTATCTTAAGCCACCTTCACACGACTAACGGAAGTTTGCCAGCACGCTTTAGCAAACCCAGGTTTGTGTGTGTGAACATTGCCAAAACAGTTTTCCAACCTGTTTACCAGGTGTTGTCGCGAAGTTCACACACGCCAATTAGGCTTGCCAACTTGAGTCTGTTAACTTTTGTTTGCTGCGTGAAAGCGAGTTAAAGGGCCTATGGGACGAAAATTTACCTCAGTTCTTTATGACTGTATTTAGAAGAACACTTAAAACTTTTACACGATTTTCATATGTTATGCCATTCTTGAGTTAACTACGCAGTTTGAGCTGACGACATACGTTGTATACAGCAGAAGTCAGAAAATTAGCTGTATCTTTGGTCTGGTTAAACCAAACTTCCTTACACGATGTAAACGTAATCAGTTCAGAATCCATACCACGTGTGCTTAGACACGGCTAATTTTCAGTTTTGTACTGTACACGTTTCACGTCATAGCTCAAATTTCATACTGAATTATTCAAGAATGAGATAAGATCTGAAAATCACGTATAAGCCAATTTTCATGATTTGAAATGTTCTTCTAAATACAATCATAAAAAACTACGGTGAATTTTCATTGTACAGACACTTTAGCGATGTTTATAAATCAGCGCCGATGCACTCTCTTTCCATCATTCTGTCATCAAGTGTCGCTTTAATTTTCTGAACAGACCTGGGTGCTGTTTCGCGCGTGTACGTCGTCAGAGATTATCTAGTATTACTACATGCAACTATTTGATCTCTTTCATACTTGAATACATCGTAGGTAGATCCGCGATCAAATGTTTCCAGAGTATCGAATTCTTTCTTCAATCCGCGAGGTCCTTTCTCCTTCATGTGTCCAAGCAGTTGTTGAACTGTAAGGCCTTTGGACGATGCTTTATCTCCAACGGAAATCTCTGGCGGTATACCGGGAGAAGGCAATGGAGATGCACGTTTCGACATTCCTGAGAAACACGTGACACCTTAATGAGTTGCTACATTAGAGAGAGTATGCCCTACATTTGCCACAAAACTTTAATTATCGATGGTTCAGGGGCATCAACGCTCAATTTTCCTAGTGATTCCTCCGTGGGCTGAATGGGTAATGTGTTCAACTTTTTAGGATGAATAATGATGCTCTAACTATTGAGCTACCAAGACTCAGATGATGAGCTAAGGTGCAGATGCGTCATATGTGCTGCCTAGGAGGAAGCCACGATATGATAATGTCGTGCACCTTAGCTCAAGATCTGAGTCTTGATAGCTCAACGGTTAGAGAGTCTCGACAGTCATCAGAAAGTTGCGGATTCGATTCCCGTCTAGAGCTCAGAAATCGTGTTTCTGAGATAATGAGCTTGACAAATGGTATATATCAGATGACCAGCGAACGTTCGCTAGTCGTCTCATATATACCAAGCTCCCACATGAACTAAATTTGCGTTCAGCATTTCATATTTCCTGGTAATCTTACCCAGATCTGATCCCATACTTCCTCGAATCGTTTCGTTTATTTGAAAGCACGGTTCATCACAATTTCCTGCTATGTAGGAGTCAATACACCTCGTCATCCACAAACTATGGTCCACCGTCCATTTCCCGCCCAGTTCACTTGGTATGCATTCCGGCTCGAGATGCTGTTTGATCTCCTCGATATCCGAGAACTCTACTCTGTCGCGAATTTTCTCATTAAGAAACGTCGAGATTATTTTGAAAGACACCTTAAACCATAGTGGGGCAGAAACGATCAAAATTTTCTTGAGTCTAGCGGGATACGCATCCTAAAAATAAAAAAGAAATTAGGAAAACGACAAAGGATAAAAGAAACAAAAGCATCAGCAAAGAAGGTCGTATGTTTCACGAGTACACGCCGAACAAGCGAGGTAATTTATTACATAGCGTAGATAGTGAAAAGATTGGTAGACTGCCGAATATATATAGCACAATTCTGACGTTTCGAGGAAAAGACCTTCTTCAGAGAGTGAAACGCAGTACTGTTGAGAGCACGTTTCTCTCTCTGAAGAAGGGCCTTTGGCTTGAAACATTAGAATTTTTTCGCTCAGAGCTCACAGTTTTTCAAAGTATTTACATTTGACGTAGCTTGAACAGCACACAATCGACCAAGTTTTAAGTATTTTTGACAGGGGGGGCTCATTTCCCTCCTTTTCCGCCGGCCCTGCATCATGCATTTTTCCAGTTCTACTCAACATTTTGCTAAAAACTTTACTTTTTCCCCGAAATAGATAAGGTTTTTAAATTCTCCCCCCTTGACCGGCAATATCGGAAATATAGATAGTCAAAAGGTTTGAGAAATTGCCGGAACTTGAGAATGATTAAACTGACGTTTCGAGTTCACTCCGTTCACGTTTCACTCCGACGAAGGGCCTTCGCTCGAAACGTCAGTTTAAGCATTCTTAAGTTCCGGCAGTTTCTTAAATCTTTTGACTACCTACATAACCGTTCAATACTGCCGACGCAATATTGTAATTTTTAGATCAATATAGGAAATATCCTACCGCTAAGAACCAATCAAATTGGAGGATTTCCGAATCAGAATCATGCCAGAGTTGAACACCGGTAATACAGTATAATATACTGATTACTGACCATACCTTCAGCAAATGAAGAATCTCCAAACTAAGTGAATAACTGAAGTTCTGTCGCCCTGAGTCCGTCATGTTGTAAATTAATATGAGACCATGTCGCTGTGTTGTGGCACTACAAAACGACAAATGCCGACTTATAACAGGATGAAAATGCTGAATTAAGCCTTAAGTTGTAACGATAGATCGAGTTAACAATACGTTCGTATGATAGCGATAGTAAATAATACTATTGACGCCAATCGTGGGCAGTTTCGTGAGCTTCAAAAGCTTCTGTACTTTTTTGCTTGAGGAAAAATAAAAGCCACAAATTAGGAGAACCATTTTCAAGTTCAATGAACAGGTACTTCTGGTCTATAACTTTAAATTAAAGTCTTTGATTAACATTTAGGTTTTCTCTCAGCTATTTGTGACCAGCCACATGAGCAATGCCTAACGAGATGGAAAACGGGTAATGCATGAGTTCTGCAAGGTGGTTGATGAATAGGTAATTTGTGCATAGATACGTCATTGTGAGTTTTAACTCACATTATCAGCACAGTACAAAGTCTTGCAATATTCATGAAGTATAAAAAACCAAGCAAGAACACATCATCCAGGTTTACCTGAATGGTCTGCTCATGATCTATGATAAACTTGATAGGGGAGTCATTATTGTCAGTGGGAACTTTAGCTATTTCTTTAGGGCCAAAAACTTTCCAATTTCTGTTGGACATGCTGACTTATAATACATCTACTAGTAACTAAAGAGGACTTGTGAACATTTGTTCAAGTCATTTCCTCAAAAAAATGATTTCTGAGTTCCAGATAGGAGTCAAACCCACAACCTTCTGATGACCCATCATACAGTACCCTCAGAAGTCATTTTTCTGTGAACATTATAATACTGGTTACTAAAGTCCAGTGGCTTTTTGCCTGCTTCGGGCTGTCAAAGCATGAGCATTAGTAACACAGTTGCTTGCCAGTCACACATGGTTAGTGAACCCTAAACCCTTAACCCCTTGGTGATTGTGGGTTTTCCGTTTGATAAGTAAAATCGTCTGACGTTAGCCAGAGTAAAAGAGTAAAATACTAAAGTCTCCATCAGTCACTGGTGACTTGAGCCTGTCAGATATTAGATTACCTCCATCAAATCATCATGGCAGAAACTATAAACTATGCTCATAAAACCAAAAGTTGGACAATCATTGAGCATGCCTGTTTTTGTTCTGAAAGCTGCTCTACCAATAATTATTACAAGCCAATTATGCATGCCAAAAGTTTTGATGACATACCATTTTGCTTCCACTAAATTGGAGCCCTGGTATGTTGTATCATGGATTCTCAGGAGGGATTAGAAATAAGTAAGAATGCTAGTTATTGTACTACTGCATTTCATCTCATGACCACTTTTTTGTACTAACCGGTCACCACTGGATTTGCAACAAAACCAATGGAATATATCAATGAATTAACAACACTGAAACATCCAACATAATTAAATCAATGCAATGAAGTTGCCTATTTACCCTTTTTGTATAGGATAACCTAGAGTAGAAGTCACCTATCTATTTTTTGTGCTATACATGTAGGATAATGCATGTAAAATGATCAAACTTTTCTTCATACTCTCTGAGTGCTTCATCCAGCTGAAATATGAGAGACTGGATCACAGTGAGGGTGTTGCTCTGTTCTGGTTGATATTTTCTTGCAGTGAGCAGAATAATGGCTGGTTTGTTTTCTTTGTATCTGTCCTAAAAAACAGAACAAGTAATCTAAAAGGACTGGTCTTACAGAACCATCAAAATACTGGAACAGTTATTTAATAGTTGCTCTGAAGATGACTCGAGTCAACAACTGGATAACTCACCATGATTTGACTAAATTAGTTATGGTGTTTCTACAAACCTATATCCACTTTATCTTCTATCACCATGCAAACTTTCAGGGAATTAAAACTATGACAAAAACTAATAGACAACTCTACTTAATGAATACAAACAAATTCACCAGTGCCATGGTGTCCACATAGTACAGGTTCGACTGTAATTCTCTTCACATAGTAAGACAGAACTTACCAAAAACGTAAACTTTTCACTCAACAGCTCTCTGGAGAGAGGTTCATCAAGAGGCTTTATACTAGCCATTTCATATTTCTCTCGTATCTCCTAATACAAGGAATATACAAAATATATAATAAAGCATATTATACCAAAAGATATTTATGTACTTAGTCTACATTAGTAAATAGTAAATACACCAGTTTTCAGTTTTGATTGCTCACAAGATCTGTGCTGGGATAAAACTATGTCTACTAATAATATATACTGCATGGCCAGGAGCAAAATATACAGTATTTTTAGAGTTTCAAAGTTTTTAGTATATACTTTGTTTTGGATAACATTTGCTTATTACTTGCTCTTCAATAGAACTTCAATTGTTTATTGAAGTTTACAAGCAAAATTTAAGTTTCAAGTTAAGAATCTTGAAAATTGTTTGTTCAGTATGCCAAGCTTCACAAAGCCAGTTAATATAAGATATAACATACTCTACTATTTAACTACAACAAAATTTGAAGAGTTTCTAGCTGCACAAAGTGGATATGATCAACAAAAAATTTCTGTAGTTTCGTAACAGCACAATAGCAGTCAGACATTTCAAATAAACGACAAATTTTTTAATAGTATAAAATAAGTATAAAAAATATAATAGTATAAAAAATTTCTGTCTTGAACATGCAATAGCATGAACCATAATTGATCAACTATTGAGGGAAAGATGGCAGCAAAAATTTGACTATGCTCATCATTAAACCACAGTGATACAACAATAAAATCAAGTACATTGAAGTCAAACTTTTCCTTTGCGCTTTCACTTTGCCTTTCTGCGTAAATCTTAGAATGGCCAAAAGAAACATTCCAAAGCCGTCATCATATTTTGGGTCCAATATCATGGGCATGTTTAACTCCTTTACTGCGATGGGGTACTTTTATTATTTTACTCTCCCTAACGCCAGGCAATTTTACTTATCAAAGGGAGAGACCTAGCCGTGAAGAAGTGTATAGAATGCGAGAAGTAAGTTTCACACTGTAGCAGAGTTTAAATACTGTATAGAGTAAATTATCCGGCCTAAAAAATCATATGTAAAGAACCAGGTTACATTCTTCCACGAAAACGTTCTAAGTTCCATTTACAGAGTTTTACTCCTCTAAAATTAAAAATATCAACCAAGCAATACAGGAATAATATCTCCCTACCAAATATCGTTGAAACAACGTCATTGCCCGCGTCACTTCGAATTTCCTTGCCATCAGAAATTTGAGAGCAGTCGCTGTACTCACGGGCGGAAAACCAGCTCGAAGCATTTCGGTATTTAGATTTTCAAGGAAGAACTGTAGCGCCTGGAAGACATAGAATCCGGAAATTAATGGAGATATCAGCCGATTAGACGTGTAAACATACATGAACAGTATATTGATCATAATATTGACTGGGTCAAGTAGATAAAGAAAGCGATGACATAGTTTAAACATTATTGTGAACGTTACGGCCGCTCTACAATATGTGTGTACGGAGAAGAGGCATGTAGCTATTGGTAAAATTTCTTAAAGAATATACCTGTTCTTCGGCAGCGTTTAGTCGTTGTTGTTTGCCATCTTCCGCCATGTTTGATAAATACGGTAGCCTGAACCAGCGGCTGCACGCGTCAAGAGTTAGAATGATTTTCCTTCCCATTGATTTTGTTGAATACCTTACAAAATCAAAGCTTTCACATTTTAATATAATCTATATCAGTTTAGAATAATCGTTGTCCTTTTAATGCGTATTCGGGCAGTTAACGAGCATATGACACTGCTTGGGTAGGAAAGCGGTAAAGATGCGAACACACCCGATGCAAAGTTGAGGCCAAAGATACAACAATTACTAAATATCATAGACGAAGGTTAAGGCAGCATTAGGATTAGACGTAGAGTAAGCATTAATGAGAAATTACGGTCGATAAGTTTAGCTTTGGGCTTTCACTCTCCGGTAGCTTCCTACCTTAAACGGGTTTGCCCCATAATTAGCGCTAATCTTGGTTAGATTTTCGTACACTCCTTTCAAGATAGGTTAGTTTAAATTGGGTCGAATTCGAGCTGGTTGTATTTAAATTTTAAATATCAGAGCCAGGTTGGAGCTGACCGAGTTTGAAACTGCGTCAGTATTTTTTCGACGTGTTTTGAGCCACGGTTTAAGAACTGTTGAAACTTTGAAATAGTTTCACGCTGACAAAACCCCTCGAAAGGTCAGCTTTGCTAGGGTTTATGAGCCCAAATGATTGCGACCACGGTTTGAGGGTGAGTTTGATTGTGTTATCTCCACTCGTCTATAGGTTTACTAGTGAGGAATTCTATTCTGTATACCTTTGGTATAAGCTCTTTAAGTTCAAAATTTTAACTTTCTCCTACCCTAACCCCATCTCTGGCTCATTCACATGTGACCGAGTGCTGGAAAGAATTGAAGTAGAAATAAATAAAAATATGTCAACCTGGAAATAAGGAGTAAAATCTGAAATAAAGGAATCGATGTATGTAAGTATATATGTAATGTACATAAGTATTTATGCAATGTCGGCAATGTATGCTGATGTAATGTGTGCATGTACGTAATGTATGTTTGTATGTTTGTGATATATTTCTTATAAACTTTATCCAAAAAGAGCTTTCTATACTAAAGAAACATTATTGATATAACTATTGACATATTCATTAACGTTCTTTAAACAATAAAAAGACAAAAGTTAACCATATAAGAATTTACAATTCATGTCGTCAACAGTACATGGTTAGACAATTGCAAGAGTGTAAATCAATGTAGCGCAACATTATATGTATATTTCATAGGATCAGTTAATGGAAAATATCCTGCATAACATGTGTATATCTATTTAAATTATTTTCACGACATTTTCTTCATTGCGATTATGAAATATAGAATTGTAGTCACGCTTTCTAAGGCCAATCCCGCCCATTCCAAAAAATCGACTGTGCACTTGATCGGGGCGAGCATGTATGGATGAGATCAGTCCAATAAGTAATTAATTGGATCTCATTCCTTTTCCGGTGAATCTTCAGGTAATTTAAAATATGTTTCTGAGGTTGGAACGTTGTCTGTCATATGTTACAAATATTCGGAATAAAGTGGTACAATCCAAAAAAAATTGGCTCTAAAATTTAATAGTTTTCATGATGCTCGAATCTCCGTTGTTGCTCACTGACAGGTTGATAAACGGTGAAATTTTTCGAGCGTAACCAGAATGAATCAGTCAGCAATGTTTTAGAGCAAATAGGAGGACAAAAATAAGTATTTCTTAATTAGTTATACTTTTTTCAGGCCTTCACCTGATGCGTCAACCTACTTGGCGTGTAATGTTGCTCTTCCAATGTGATTTCTCAGACATTTTATTGAATTAGCTTTCGTTCCTCTTTCTTATTCTTGTTCCGTAGAAAGATAATTTGCAATAAGTAATTTCAACTACTTTTATTATATTTAATTCTGTGGAAGTAATTAATTAGTTTGAAAGTTAATTCATTATAAAAGTGATTTACTACTTTGGAAAAAGTAATTGTAATCCACTGCATTCTAAAAGATGTCGGCTTCTACTTTTTACTCATTCTTTGATTCTTTGCCAACCTGAATTAGTTAAAATAACAGGTAGAAACTCTTTGGTATGTTACCATGGAGCAAGATGCTTGTTGCTTTCTGTTTGCAAAGGATCATGGTAAAGTGTATTAGCCGCCCTCTTTTATGCTGCGGTAAATTGTACCTGGTGATCTGGAAACTCGAAAGTGGACTGGGGCTAGTTGTCAAACAGATATCCATTTCCGATTTAAAGGGTATATGAATCGTAAAATTCAGTTTCGAAGAAATCCGCTCACATGATAGAACACTCGAAATTGTGGAGATTGGAACTTTACAACTCTCTCTTATCTCACTTTGTTCTGGAGATATTAAGGTTTGTTTGGTATGTAAATGGCACAACTTTCTACGTCACAC
>JBAHVQ010179658.1:0-16628 GCA_036872915.1 Nanipora kamurai
ACTTGTGGGAGTTTGGAAGAACTCGAAATAACGTGGAAAAACTCGCCCTACGGGCTCGTTTTCCCACTGATTATTTCCCGTTTCTCCCAAACTCCCACGCGTGTTTCTATAACTGTATAGAAACACGGAAAATGTTTTCTATTTCTTAAATTGAGTCGAACGGCTTGGAAATGCCATTGACAACTCGTGGATGAGTTACTCGATATAAAATCAACAACCAGCCCCGCAAAGAAATGCCGAAGCTGAGTGATACTTCTGAAATACCTTATCTTGCCAACGCTTCAGGTCTTACATGATGAAGAGGCAGAGAATCTACTTGGCTGAAATAAAATACTGAGAAACTTAAAAGACTAATTTGTGGCTCCAGGACTCTCCATCACGGCATGAGAGTACTACTACGGCATGGAGGCTGACGAAAGTAACTTGGTAACTTGTGGACGAATTTGTAGGCCATGATTTCCGGTGAAAGGTAAAACTAAAGAAAGTAAGAGCTTAGGCACCGTTTACAGGGGTTTTTTTCGAATTTTTTTAAACAAAATTTTTTATCTTCCTGTAAAACCTCTTACGGCGCCTAAGCTCTTACTTTGTTTAGTTTTACCTTTCACCGGAAATCATATCCTACAAATTCATCAACAAGTTACCAACCACCGTCTAGCCTATCCACACCTCCAAATTCGTATTGCTTTTCGGCCTGTTTCTCGTCTGTCTAACTTTTTCCGTTTTAAAGATCGTTTACCACTCAAATTGAGATCCCATGTAGTTTACAAATTCACGTGCCGACGCTGCCAGGCGTCGTTATCTAGACGAAACATGCCGTTTATTACACACAAGGATCTTCGATCACATGGTATTTCGGCTTGCACTGGAAAACCGCTCTCACACTCTACTTTATCTAGTGTCCTTTCACACAAGGTGAAAACCGAACATGAAATCTCATTTGATGATTTCGAAATCTTATCCTCTGGCTCAACTCAGTTTGACGTTCTTCTGCGAGAAAGTCTTAGTTTCTAGAATACAACCGTCCCTTAACGCCAATATTAGGTCCTTTCCCTTAGCAACTTTTTAACTTATTTTCTTGTCTTTTTTCCCCTTCTAATTAAATTCTTCACACGTCTAATTCTTCACCACTGGACAATTCGCACTCCTTCCGCTAATTGGTCTTGCCGCGAATCCTTTATGACATTCTTTCATCACTATTTTTGTAACAGTTAGCTATTTCAGCCTCAATAACTCCTGTAAATAATTACTCTGATGATATTACTGGTTAAGTAACGAAAGTTAGTCATTAAAATTTTTTTAAAGATATGGTTCCATTATGGCTTTATTTAAACTTGTTTGCTGGGCTATTATATTTTTAACTAAACTTCGTTTCCCACCTAGCCATTGACGACTCCAGAAACAGCGGAGAGACTTGGCCCACGGTTGATATGGAAACATTCTGGGATATTCTGGATAGACAAATCTCGAAAATGGCGTCCATATTGACGTTCTATTTTGAGTAAAACTGATTGTTTCCTGGATTTACAATGCTTGAAAATATTAATTGCTTCGTAGCGTTATGCGATAAGATGGGATACGGCTTTACATACGAAATTATCCTCTCGATAAGTTCTGGTTTTCTGTCATCGGTTTTTACCCCTCTACGTAACAGCCATCTTCTGAGTTGGGGAACAGTGCATTCTTTCCGACAGTTGTGGAAGCCTGAAAATCACTCCTGCTAAAAAAGCCATTTGGAACGGGTCGCTCAGCGGACTGATCAATGCTCAAATGGGCATGAATAGTGCACAAAAGAACGCAAATTACGCTCAAATATGCTTAAATGTTGCTAAAATATATCTAAATATGACTGATTAAAGGAACTCAAATATTACGAAAATGACACGAAGTCTCTCAATTTTGACACCATGACCCCATGCTCCCTTGCTCGCTCGGAAACCTACACCAGTCTTTATCCTAAATATGGAAGAAACTAGAATGAAGCTAACGTGAAGAGATATATTTCGGGGAGAATGAATTACTGGCGTGGCACAGTATCTTCTCACCATTTTTTACCGTATTGCCCACTACTGGAGATAAGGAGCATTAATATACACATTTCCAAGGGTGTATTCTTAAAATATAAAGCTCACAATTGTGGTATATTGAAAAGGGATAAAATTTATTTTGATTATCTGACAAGTTGAAAAGGTTCTTGCAGAAATGAACATGGATCATTCATCACAAGTGGTCTATTGCAACACTACACCTAGAATACTAAAAAAAGGGTGTTCATCCGTCATTCATAAATGGTCGTTAACAAATCTTTTAAATTACTACTCCTAGAATTTTTAATTGCATCGACTTGGATCGTACTTTAGTTATCAGTCTATTCTATGCTTATCTTAATTCTACGTAAGACTTCTCACCTGAGGTAGATTTTGTGCTCTTCAATATCATCCAAATTCTCGATTCTAATAGCTAGATTTTCAAGTTGCACCTGTACTTTTGAAAATTGTTCAATCAAATTCTTTTTGAAAATGCCTGAGTCGAATTCATCAAGAAAGTTTAAAAAGCTTTCTGGTGAATAGCAATAAACTGGGACAACAAGAGAACCGTCCTCAAAATTACCGAGATGTCGATCATTTATCCTCTCCACGGAAGAACAAAAAGCTTCGACCATAACTCTACGGATGATCGCTTTCGCCTGGTCACTGTGGTTATAGAGCATATGCAGTGGTACCCCCACCAATGCTCCTGCAAAAGCGCCTGCAACAGCGCCTGCAACTGCTGATGTAACAGGGCCCGCAACGGTTTCCGTAACCGCGGCTGTAGTAAGGCCCGCAACACCTCCAGCAAATGATCCAGCTACACCTACTGTAGCTGCTCCTGTACGCGCTCCTGCCGAAACCGCTCCTGTAACTGCTCCACCGGCTGCTCCTCCAAGTACTCCGGCATCTGCAGCAGATAACGTCCCACCTATAATGTTTTTTCCAATCGCTTGAATGCGACAGTAAATAACAGGCGCACACTTGATTATAGCATGGCCTGCCTTTTCTTGGATACTGCGTCCACATGAACGCAAAATATTTTCCACTAAAACTTTTACAGCCTCTTCTGCTCTGGCTGTCGCCATCTTTTATGGCCACAACCTCCGACCTAGAAGAAAATTATACAAAAATGGCTATTGTTGTGTTGCTATTTTTCAAAAATTGCTACCTTGACAGAGCATCTCTCCATTCTTGACTAGTCTTCTGAACAAGATTTTTTCCTGATGAAAAAACCGGCAAGAATAAAGTATTTATCCGAAGTGTTTCTTTAAACTCTCTACCATTAATAAACAGGTAAAGCTAAACACATATGAGTGGTGGTGGTGCAGTGGAAATATCATTAAGCCAACTGGCTGCTTGAACAACTTCCAATGGTTTACATTCGAAGATAATGCTTGTTTTACTCCAGTCCCATCTGCCAACTAAGAGCACTCTCTATTAAATCCGACCTATTTGAATTTGATATTACGGTGGATACATTATCAAAATTATTTCTTAGTCTGTTTGAAGGATGCTTGTATTTACAAACAATGACAATGAAAGTCCTACAATATCTACTTTCTTTCTATAGTTATTCATTTTGTTTATTCCAGCAATTAAGAGACCTGATTACGTCAAACCAGTCAAACAGCATTAGGACAAAAGTAAAATTGATTATTTCTTGAAAGTTATCACCCGGTACCCATTCAAACGTGGCGCATGGATATACAGACTGCCAATATAAACATCCATTTTCTCGAAATTAGCATCAAATTAGCATCAAGAAACAAATTAGCATCAAGACCTCCAATAGTCATCAAAGTACAATTCAGCAATTCGTTGTTAGCTCTAACGGCAGTCAATATTTTCAATTTCAAAGTTGATTTTCTCATTGACAGATTTATTGTAAACCCTTCTGTCCTTTAATATTCCTCATCTTCAGACGACTAGAGGACGTTTGTCAAGCTCGTTCCCTCAGAAAAACGGTTTCTGATCCCTACATGGGAATCGAACCCGCAACCTTCTGATGACCGGTAAGACGCTCTAATCATTGAGCTACCACGACTCAGATGGTGAGCTAGGGTACAGGTTCATCATACGTACTGCCTAAGCAGAAGTCATGATATGATAATAATGACGGAAATACTTAATACTGAACAGAAAGTTTGTTCATCTGGGAGCTTGGTAAGCATCAGACGACTAGAGGACGTTCGTAAAGCTCGTTCCCCTCAGAAAAACGATTTCTGAACCCTAGACGGGAGTCGAACCCGCAACCTTCTCAATGGCTAGAGCGTCTCACCGGTCATCAGAAGGTTGCGAGTTCGATTCCCGTCTAGGGCTCGGAAGTCGTTTCTCTGAGGGAACCAGCTTGACAAACGCCCTCTAGTCGTCTGATGTTCACCAAGCTCCACATGAACAAACATTCTGTTCAGCATTAAGTACTCCTCATCTTCACCAACGATCTTCTCAGCAGCATCCAGCATGGTTCAAACATAACTCTATTTGCTGAGGACTTGAAATGTTTTAGATTCGTCTGATTGTAATAACTGGAGCGTTCACAACGACCTACACTTTAGGGCTGGGTATACACACTGCGGAGGATTAATCGGACCGATTCCTGCCTTAGATGCATGTTAACGTGAGAAGTCGTTAGCAGAATACTCGGTGGGCTCAAATTTACCGCTTTTTTCTACACCTTTTGCCCTTCATTAAAGCAAAAGTAATGTTCATTTCAGAGATTCACATCTTATACAGTGCCCTTAAAACTTCAATAAAGTTAATCGAATCTTAATAGTGCTAAAAGGAAGTTCATTTAATAACAACTAATTAAACATTCCGTTAAATTGAAGTTCATCAATATCAATGTACTAGAGATACGTACACGCAATAACCCCTCGCCAATAATTACATCTGTTCATCTCAATACAGTTAGCTGACAGTTGTTAAGATAACATGCAGGAATGGCCTCCTCCTTGTTTCCCTGAAGATTGGCATTCATTGCAGAGCAACTATGCACCTTCTACAAAGCACAGCGGCAAACTTCTCAACAGTTATTTGTCGGGAGGTAACAGAGGTCCCATATTTCTAAATTTTCCCAAAGAAATATGCTTCCAGACAATGCCTATCATATCCTGTAACAGACATAAAAGTCAACTGTTGCAGTAGAGGATCAAGAGCAGGCATAGTAGGGATTTATTTGCCCTCCATTACCAGTACCGGTATCCGTTTATACATGTAACCACTTTCTAAAATAGTTATGTCCACACTTTTAATTTTTGGAATATTTTAGAAAATCAAGGGTAATGGTAAGCGGTGTGGAATAAAGTATTTTATGACGACAACCTTTAATAAACCTGTCACTCCAGTCTCTCCCGAATAAGAAATGAAACAAAAAACAACAAACAATCAAACACAAACTAAAAAAAAACAAACAAAAAGCTCTAAGTGCGAGTGATGTCGAGACGGAATTAAGGAAACACTAATCCCTATTTACATGCTGAGGTGTTGAGACGCTATGATGCTAATAACAAATGGCATGAATTCCTTGAAAATATCTTAGGCACTGTGGCCCAACTGTAGAAACACTGACTGCAGCTAAATGACTCTTTATCATAGTCCAATATCTAATTTACCATACCATGGTCTACAAAAGGTTTTGTTCGTTTGCATTACTTGGTTGTTGCTGACATAGTATTTTCAAGATAGACTGAGGAATGTTAAATATACTGTAGTTTAACCACTGATTACAACAAACTCCATTAAAAGCTGTTGTTCTTTCTGACAGCACTATCTTCAGGTAAGTTTAAAATCCCCTCACAGTGGCTGAAAGTTCAACAAAAGCTTGCATTGGAAAGGGAACAAAACCACAATGAAGCAACATTGTTTAAGCCAATGCAAATAACATAACACATGGGTGTAACCATCCGGTTACCAGTTGGCGAAATTTGTCATGGAAGTTCGGAAAAGGTCCCTGCAGGTGAAGTCCAACCCCCAAGCACAATTTACCAGCTTTGCTGTGGTATCCAATGATACGCTAGAGAAAAGGGTCGTCCAGATTTGGATATATTTGGCAATGCACAGTTCAAACTATTTAGAGATAGTTTGGATGCAGAAATGAAACGGTTGACATCGATGGGTGTGGGTATTGTGAAGAAACAATGCAGGCCCATTGGAATGAAATCCGTATTGGGGGGGTCTCTATTTGGGACACAACACCGTTTTTGCAACGAAAACACCCCTTTTGTTGCTTTCGAGGCAGAATGTCTGTCTATTATAGACAGAATGTAATTCAGAATGTCATACACTTCACTTATTTAATCATTTTTATTAACACATTTACAAAGTTTTCGCTTCTTATTAGTTATCAGGAAAATTATTGGGGGGCCACACCCTCAGCCCCCCCCCCGCTTCCGACGGCCTGAACAAGCAGAAGCCTTTAGCGAAGAAGACGAACTTGCTCTCTGGGAGAAAGGGTTACTTGGAGAGTCCACGCCAAAAGTGCTCTTGCATACTTTGCGTTTTTTAACGGGAAAGAACTTTTCGCAATGTAGTGGAAAAGAGCATAGATCATTAAAATTTGGTCAGCTAAGATTAAGTTCATCGGGTGATGGATGCCAGAACTAATTTACAACTCGTTTGGCGAAAAGAATTGCCAAAGTGGCCCGAAAGACCAAAAATGAAAGCCAAAGACAGTGGAACATCACGCCAATCAAAGCGATTCATCGCAATGTACGGTACGTTTATACAAGAAATACATAAATAGTGAATATAGATTAACATTCGATTATACTACTCTTTTTCGGTTTGAGCAATAAGTTACATGTATGCATGTTATCCTATTTTTGTATTTCAGTTGTGACGGTTCCCGTTGCAGTTTAATGTGCCTTGGTTGTGTACACGGTTAGTAAACTCATGCATGTACTTTCAAATACGTCCACTGTATCTTTATGTTTTATTTGTTTGCGTATACTGCCAACGTGTACATAGGGTAGCTAAAACGAAATATATTTGTTCTGTTTGTAAATTGCCATTCCTCTAGTTAAACAAACAACTATGATGCCTGTCAAATATCTCCTTCCTGAGGCCTAACGGATCAGCGCACGTGGCTTCGACAAGTCGTTTTACTTAAGTATCCTTCGCCTAAACGTAGTTCTATCATTTCTCAGTTTTTAATTACAAGTCGTAATCCATTTGTTTTACGAACTCGTGGATTTTTGGTATATTTGATGTGAAAAAGTATTTGCTAAAATGTAAGATCTTTTTTGTTTTTCTGTCATGCATGCGTTCTAACCAATTTGTAAATTCGAGTGATATTGACAGTGCCAAGTACTGTATATACGTCAAATCGGTTATAATATATGTGCTTCTAGGTGTAGTCTAGATTTTTAGCCAATAAAAATCTAAGCCCCGAAATTCCCCTGGAGGATTTCAAAGGCCGCCCTCAGCTTTCGAATCGACGGAGGAATAAGTGAAAAAAGTCACCGCGGCACCTCAAAGAACACCGACACAATCATGAACTAATCAACTAGGACAATGTGCACCCCTAGAATAAATTTTATAACAATCTGTAATCTGATATGTTTTGGGTTTCTTTTTTTTTAATTCCAAAATTTTCTCTTTTAAGTTCTGCCTTATCCAGTTTAGATCAAACTAAACCAACAGAATATGAATAAAAAATATAGGATACTGGGTAGGCCATACATGAAGCAGCCTGAAAATTTAAAAGGTTGGTAGAATGCCGAACTTCAGCTAAGGAATTCTAATGTTTCAGAATTCTTCAACTGAAGCAAAGGTCCTTCTTCAGAGAGTGTAAGAGTGAAGAACACATTTCAACGTAAGTTCAGCAGTCTACCAGCCTTTTAAATTTCTTCAGAAACTATGTGGATAATTGAATTGGCCTAAACTGAAATGTATAGCCTTTTTTCCTATAAGAAAATTCCATCAGAGATTGTGGCTGAAAGTGGTAGTAGAAATCGACTTAACTTCTCTTGTTACAAGAATTACCGAGTGGTACAACAAGGTATCTGGGGACTCATAGGATAAATTATTTCAAGGGTCCCTTCTGGGTGATACCAGAGAGGAGTTGAGTGGGAAGGCCTCACCTTGCTACCAGAAAGTACTTTTACTGGTGCTCTGAAAGGCTTACATCAAGATAATCATAACAATAATTAGGAATTGATTTTCATAAAATTGAACAGTTTGACCTGATTGGACTTGGCAACCTGTTAGTATTCCTAAATAAGTTGTTAAAAAGTTTATTACACATCACTATCAAAACAAAAATAAATATTTAACTTAATGGCTTAGCCAGGATTTTTCTAAGGGAGGGGACCAAGCAAAGACTTCACCAGGCTTGCATTAATGGGGTGCGAGAAATATAATTTTTAGGGAGTCCAGGAGCATGCTATCCTGCAAAATTTTTGAAATTTTAGAGCTCTGAAACCTTGATTCAAGCATTTCCCAAACACAATTGTACAGGAGGTAAGAGTGGCCCACTTGCTAAGCATTGGGAGGAATTCTCTGGCCATTTTCAGCAATCTAAAGTAAAAAATGTGGATGCATCTTACAGTTGTCATTTTCAAAACAAGTTAAACTTGACTTGTCTTCAAACAATATCCCAGTTAGTTTTTGTGACCCATTCTAAACAAAATATCTCTGCTATTACATAACAACCAGTGTATCAACCAAATGCCATATGTGTTAATTTTTATCGAAGGAACTACATTAGTGGGGCCATGGCACCATGGCCTCTACCCTAAATAGGCTAGTGATTTAACTGTAATTTGCTCAATTGAAAAGGCAAAGATACATATACTGTGCAATATTTTCCATTCAATATTAAAAAAACCCCTGATGATTGTGTTGTAATTGATTGTAGGGATGGTGGCCATCACAGCATATTAGTTTGATTTTATCAAGCTACTGTCTTTACTCTCAAAAGTTTGATAAGATTATAAAGATTAAAATAAATAGTATATCTAAGAGTTTACACATGTTAAACTTATTTACAAATAGCAAAATACTTACATCTAGTGGTGAATTTACCAAAACTTTTCTTTAATTTAGAATAAGTTACATGTGTCACCTTGCCTAGTGACTGGTGAAAACATAATGAACAGAATGTCAACAAATGGGTGCAAAATAACTGTAATAAATTTGACTAGCACTCCTTATGTTCATTTTAGGTCTTGTCCGAGGATTAAAATCAGTATTACTGATTTTATCACACTTAACAGTCAATCAAAAGGAGTAGTTTGAAAAATGCGAAAAGCAAAAATAATGCCCAGCTAAATTAATTATGGTCCTTGACAACTTGGTAAAGAAATTGATTGGGTTGGAGATAGAAATACCTCACTGAAACTTTATTTGAGTGAAATCGCACCTTCAGAGTGATGAGACTATACTAATTGGAATAGCTATAAGTTTGTAAAATACTCAGGAGGAGAGAAATTAATTGTGACAACCATAAAATGCTTTCAAGCGCCTTAAACATTTCTTCTGCTCGGGGGCCATAATCACGACCTTTCTTCATAACCATTCACCCTGCTGTTGCCCAAGGGTTCAACCACTCCTCCTACCTTGCTGTCAATCTCTAACCTCAAATTTTGCATGAATGTTACTGATAAGCATAGGTCTAACAAGTCCTCTTGTTAGGCCACCACCTTGCATAAGCTTGCATTAAATTCATATAAATTTAAGCATGTTCAAAAAAGTAAGGATGCATATTCAAAATAATGACGCAAGTTAACTCAAGATGCTTTTTGTTGACTTTCATCAACTTAAGCAACCTTGTTTACTATTGCCTAATTTCAGGTCACTGCAAGTCAATTGCGGTAAGGCCAGGGTTCCAAGGTACAGCTTCTCCAAACATTAATGTGGAAGGCTGATATCTCTCAGCCCTATAAGAATTTACACTTTATGAGAAGAAAACAAATATCAAATTATAAATTCTTTATTTCAATTTGTTGCTTGCATTTCACAAGTCATGTGCCAGGTAACACAGACCAATTTGGTTTGTATTTGTTGTTTTAAAGCAACATAAAAAACTTAGAGACACAGACAAAGCTGACTGAAAACATTGTAAAGTACGGTATTTGAACACCAAATTTGAACAAATGAGTAAATTTATGTGTATTCTAACCATTAACCTATTGAGAGGCAAGAGCATACTTAAGCACTTTACTCTGGCTGACGCCAGACGATTTTACTCGTCACAAGGATGAGCCCTGGGCATCAAGGATGAACATACTATTGAGACAACAAATGGAAATGTGACAGTCAAAGCTAACCCAGGTTACGTTTTCCTTGCAATAAACTCCGAATAGACCAAGGGCGAACCGATCTCTAAAGATGGTTACAGTAACCCAGCTAGGTCGAACGTGGGTTAGTTGCACTTACACTGCAAAAACTAACACGGCTTAGGGTAAACCTGAGGTGAACCTGGGTTAGTTTGTGTGGTGTAAATTGGCCTCGAGATATCATTCTCTTGCCTTAAAAAGCCACACCAACAATCATAAAGTATATTTAACTCGTTAATTTTCTTCTAACCCTATAAAGCATTTACATTGCCAGTATCCATTTCCGCGTCGTTTATTTGACTGTCAAACCATAATTTTCATACAAGCTTTCTTCGACTGCTTCAGGTCTAGTAGACTTGACGTCATTAAAATTTTATGCATCGCCTACTTTCTGTCATTCTCTCAGGAAACGGAGACAACACCCACAATTTTCTTTTTTCAGTTGCCTAAATTTTCAGCTACAGCCCTTGCAGTATTTCGAACGACCCGGCCACTGCCACAAGTTGATGCAGGGCACTTTCGATTTTCGTCGGCCAGGCTTAAATAAATATGCCAGTTGAGGTACGTGAACAGCCGTCTCATTTACAATTCTGTGATTTCTGGCACATTCATGCGCCAGCTGTCGTCACTTAAAACTACAATCGTTCAATCATTCGATGGAAAATCAACGTAAAAGGCAAAACTAATTCAACTTCCTCCTTCCTATATTCACATATAGTGGACTCACCTCAATGGCCTACTTCAACTAGTAAACAATTGGAACGGTCTTTCGTCACACCTTACGATTTATGAAATCTTCCAATACGCATGTTTGCCGACCAACTTCTGTACAAAAACTAAAACAAGATTTAGAAAAGTATTTGAAAGCAGAAACTTAACGTAAAAGAGGTACGAAAAATCGTGGCATTACGGCGATCGCTTGAAATGTCTACTATCTTTAAGATGACTGATATTGAACAAATCGATTCACACAGGATCCGCACACCGTAGTTCTCGTTATGTATGTGCCCAAACATGAAGCTTGTCTTTAGAAGCAACCTCAAGTGAATAAAAGTAGAGGAAGGATTCGTACCTTTGTCCTGTGTAAGCGAGCATTTGTTCAGAAGCGTTCCGGGAATTCAGGGGATTCCCGGAACATCGACCTTGGACCCAGTTCCAGTTCGTGTTCGAAGGTCGTTCAGCTCCGTAATTACATCCGTAATTACATTACGAAGACCCACATGTGATGTTTTAAGAAAGCTAAAGTGAAATAAATAGAACTGTACACGGTACACCTTATTAGCGCATAGTTTTCTTAAATTAACATATAACTTAACTTTATTCACAATGAACCTAGCTACATTGTAAAAAGGACGCTGGAAGCTATCCCTGCAGCCCGCCAAATCTGTGATTGATACATTTAAATAATTTGCTAAAATTAACTAATAAAAACTTAATAAAAATCTATCATAACGTTAAGTAAGATTCATATATTTTTTCTACCTGCTGCTAAAATTTCCCAAAGTATCAGCATCTACAAGTTCTTTCGGTAAAATATTTCATTCTTTGAAATCACGTGTAAAGAATGAATACTTAAAGGCGCCAATCCTACTTGACGCTATTTTTAAAGTATTCGAATGTAGTCTTCTTAAATTATAAATAACAGAAAAATTCAAGCTAATTAAAAGGGTTAAGCCCATTTAGGGTGGCCTTATACTCTTGAAAACCTGAATTTCATTGAAATTTCGAATTATTTTTTTATTGCGGAATTTTGATCTTTAATCTTTCCTTTATCATGCAAATGGGTCATTTTTCTGAGAAGCAATGTTTAAAACCACAAAATTGAGCAAATTCTACGACGACTTTTAAGTTTTATCCTTAGCAACGCGCTTAGCGACCGCTGTTTACAGCTGTTTCGAAGCGAAATTTTTGAATTTTTGCACGCTTACTGCCTGTACCACCCAGCAAATTCCTTGCAAAGAATGTTATAAGCCCTGCCTCATCCTAGAGGACAACCCACGTGAAAGACAAGGTTGTGTTTCGCGTCTTCGTCTGCGGTGTGATGAATGTAGTTGGGTATACACTTTCTGCACTTCCAAAAAGGTGCAACAATTTTTTGATGTCAACAGAAGACTCGTCTATGCTAAGAGAAGCATTGGTCAAGGCCAAGCTTCAGCAAAACGTTTTTGTGCCCAGATGAATTTGCCACCTCCTCCAAAACCAAATTCCTATAGTGATTCAAACATTGCTCTGTCTAATGCAGCCAAGGCAGTGGTGATGGAATCAATGAAAGTGGTTGGTAGGGAAATACACCATTGGCCTGCTGAAGAAATATTACAGTGCGTGTCTCCTGTGATGGGACTTGGCAAAGGCGAGGACATTCATCGTTGAATGGTTGTGTAACAACCATATCTATGGAAACTGGGAAATGCCCAGACGTAGAAGCTCTAACCAAGGTCTGTCATGATTGTAAAACAGTAGAAAAAGAAATTGACAAAGAAAAAAAGGCAGTATGACAAGCAGAGCATATGAGCAAATGTAAAGCGAATTATATAAGGTCGTCACCATCAATGGAAACAGAGGGAATCAGACGGATTTTCCAACGAAGCGAGGAACTACACTGTCTACAATACACTGAATACTTTGGTGATGGAGATAGCAAGGCCTACAATGAAGTAGAGAACGTTATAATAATGTCTATGTTGAAATAATATTATGATATAGCTTTAAATGACTATTTGTTCATATTTTAAAGATGTTTTCTCATCAATATTTCAATTGCTTTAATTAAAACTTGTTTTTCTCCATTATCCAAAATCACACAACTCCCGATATTCCAAGCAGAATATCTTGAAGAATATTTAAGCTATTGAGTTCAAATTTACAGATGTAGTAATATGTAACTTTATATACGGAATGAACTAGAAGAATTGACTTCTGCTAAATAATAAAGAAATACTGGCAGCTTTAGTGACAGAAATGTGTTCAAATACTTAAATTCCAATTGTGACTGTATTGTATGTAGTAGAGAGATGATTCTAGAAAAAAGTTATTCCAACGTTCTACCATCATTACTTTTCCTGTTATGATGTTTACAATACTACCCACTTTTCACTCTAGGGGGCATTGTATCTCAGTAACCATGGAAACAAGTACGAAGAGTAAGTTATTCTTTTTATTGGACAAGCCCCCCCCCTACAACTTAGTATGAAAAGATTTTTATCAAACTAAAAAGGGAAACAAATTTTTTATAGGGTATAAGACCACCTTTTGCCGCAGATAGTTTTGTACCATTCAAGCAATGAGGAAAAAACCATCCTTCTCTTTTCTAAGCTAGGCCAACTCAGTATCTTGGTTCTCTCTTCATGTTCGATTTGAAGTCCCATAACAACCAAAGTGCATTTGGATGCGCGACACTGTACTTTTACTAACTCCTTGATATCCTTTCTTAAACATGGCGACTAAAGTTCAATTATAAGCCCCTTTTTGCAGTACCAAAAGTAAAGGTATCTTTATTTATACCTCTCAAACTCAATAATTCATGAGGAAAACACAAAGCAAATCAGTACTGAGACGGCGTTTGGATATGTGGTCTTAATTAGCATAAAATTTCGACAACTTTAAACTCGAAAGTTGTAGTGGTCTTCGTCCAGTTCCTCTCCCTTGCGAAATTAATGCTTATTTAAACATTTGTCGTCCCTGCCAGTGCTGCGAGATCTATAATACCCTTGCCAACATTTGGTACAACATCTAGCACGTTACAAATCTTCCAACGTGTTTCGTAATCCATATCGCAGACCATGATTTTTTTATTTCTTGTATCCATGTCTTCAGTCATGTTCTTGAAAATAAACATACGTATTCACCAATCAATAAAATTAAATGTAACCCAAAGAGTAGAATATCCGGTACAGAATTAGTAGGGCATCCTGAACAAGTATATGGTATAGACCACCAAATTCTGATATATACCTGTTTGACTATTACGGTATATTTCGACGTAAAAGTGACTCAGAAAATAAGGAACTGCTGATTATAGGAAATTTAAATTGTGATGTCATTAGAGTAGACCCAGTTCTCATTACGGGCAGATTACAATTTTTATGCTTCTTTACCAAATTGACCAATGAATCAGTGGCGCGTGTGCTATTTCTGGCTAACATCGATGATATGCCAAATTACATAAGAATTAATTCGCCTATTGCCGGAGATTTTAAAAGTATTGCTAATTTGATCTTTTTTAAAAGTAAATTACTGGCTTATGACAGACAAACACTTGAAACTGATTACATTCTTCCTGATACTATTTAAGTTCTATTTTTAATACGTTAATAACGTTATTGTTTATATATATATGTGTTTATAGGAGGTAGATTTTAATTAGAATACTAAATCCCGTTTCTTCCACCTCTCGTTTTAATGTTTTTTACAACTATATAAATTTTATTGCCACGAAATATAAATTTAAAAAAACTAAAACGGAAACGTCGACTATCTTAATTGATTTAGTTTTTACAAATAAACCGGAGAATATATCTAGCTCTGATGCATGTCATTTATCTCGGGATATCTGACCATAGTATGGTTTTTGCAGTATGGTTTTTGGAAATATATAATGTCGAAATCCCGGCAGATTTTCAGCGAAGTCCGAGATTTTAAAAATTTTGACGAAAATTATTTTAATATGGACATATCTCAGATACCAAGGAAAACAGTACTGCTGGCGAATATAGTAATCTCATTTCCTTGAAACACTTGATAGGCATGCCTTTCTTCGACATAAGAGGATCAAAGAAAACTCTCTCCCCTGGATTACACCGAGGATAAAACAATTAATGAGGACAAGCAATTTCCATGAAAAGATAGCAGTAAAATACGGTTCACAAACTCACTGGAGACAATACCAAGCTGAACCTAATAAATTAAACATAGAAATGAGCAACGCAAAATAAAAATTCTTCGGTGATAAACTTGACTGCTCACATTGTAAAGACCTGAAAGAAAGTTGGTCATTGATTAATACCCTTTTGGGCAAAAATAACAAATTGACCAACGTTAACTAACTTTTCATTAATGATAAGGTTGTTTCAGATGACAATCTTATTGCAGAATCTTCTAATGAATATTTCATAAATTTTCGGCCCAATCTGTCGACTGAATCAAACTATGAACTGATAGATGATATGATACCTGATGAATGTACTGGTCGTAGACCGAGTAAGCATTGTAAGTTTTTCGAGATTAGTGTAAGTGGCGTTATTTCTGACCTAAAGAATCTAAAAGTCCGCAAATCTACAGCCATGGATAATATACATGCAAAGGTTCTTAGGATGTCTTTGAATATAATTTGGTCTTTGTTAACTGCTATCTTTAACCTTTCCCTTAATATGGGCATATACGTAGACGAATGGAAACGATCCCGGGTACAGTCAATTTTCAATTCTGAAGACAGACGAAAATGTGAAAATTATCAGTATTATTTATAATAAGTAAGATAATCGAGAAAGAAGTCTTCCATCAAATATACAGGTATCTAACCGAAAACTCTCTATTATCGAAATTCCAATGGAGTTTCGGCCAAAGCACTCAACCGTGTCCGCAGTTATCCAAATGTGTGACGAATGGCAGGAAAATATGGATAATGGCAAGTTAATAGCGTTGTATTCATTGACATCCAGGAAGCTTTGATTCGATAAACCAAAATTTGGTTGAAGAAGATGAACGGCCATTTTGGAATCTCCAACCTGGAATAAAGGTGATTTGAGTCCTCTCTGACAAATAGAAAGCAAGTATGTTTTGTTAACCTTTCAACGCCAAGTACCTCATGTAGCGGATAACAAGTATAAACGAACATTCCAGAGAACAAATCAAAAACAAAGAGGAGCTAAAAGAATTTTTGATAAAAAAAAATTGATAAAATTTGGTTGAAGAAGATGAACGGCCATTTTGGAACTTCCAACCTGGAATAAAAGTGGTTTGAGTCTTCTTTGACAAATAGAAAGCAAGTATGTTTTGTTAACTCTTCAACGCCAAGTACCTGATGTAGCGGATAACAAGTATAAAAGAACATTCCAGAGAACAAATCAAAAACAAAGAGGAGCTAAAAAAACAGAAAAAAAAATTTAGGCGTTTAAAAATTAATGACATCATCATCAAGAAAATTTCCGGTGTCCCACAGGGTTCAATCTTGGGCCCACTAATGTTCTTGTTACATATATATAAATATGCCAAATTATTTTAAAATGACAACTCTGTGCCTATAGAGCGTCTTCACATGACGTCATAGTCGCCATGTTGGTGTTCCTCAACAAAAGAATTTTAATTATCTTCTTTTGTTGGGTACACC
>JBAHVQ010179669.1:0-16626 GCA_036872915.1 Nanipora kamurai
ATATTTGAGGAGATATCCACACCCTAAGGTGGTGCTTGGTGACCTCATAGTATTAATTTCTCTTTCCAATAAAAATAGTATTACATTTTCTGATATTTGGGAGACAACTTCACCATTGTGGTTGACCACTTAGAACTCCAAAGATATTCTTAAATATTTGCAGAAACTGAGTTTACATAAATGGTACACATTTATATACCAGTAGCATATAAATTAACTTTTTGACCAGCAGTGGTTGATAAAAACGTAAAAAAGCGTTGGCAGGCTTTGACTGTTCATGCCTGGCAGCTGGAATCACCTATATGGTAATATGGCTGTCCTAGATATGTTGATGAACTCTGATATTGAGCGAAACAGTCAAAAAATTGATATTATTAATGCGGTTTTCTAATTTTATGTCGTGTTTGTCTCAAATATGCTAAGTTTTCAAGGATTTACTCCTTTAGATTGAAAAAAGTCTATTAATTTATCCCCCAAATCGCTGGAAATGGCATTTCCGGGTTTCTAGATTTTAAAATTTTCCGGGGGAGCATGTCCCCGGACCCCCTAGAAGGCTCGCTGCTAGGAGAGATGCTATGACCTATTGCATGACCAGTCAACTGAGGCTGGCCTCGCCACTGGGTGTAAGAAGACAGAAAATGGAGTTGGACACAACAAGGAACATCTACTATCCCTACTGAGGAAAGTTGCAAATGCTGGAGCACATCTAAGCAATGACAACTCTGCTAGAGATTACAACTATCAAAATGCCCTTAAAGAACTACAAGTCAAATGAAAAGGTGCAGAAATGGTTGAATGGTAAATGGTTACCAGAGCATAAACGTTGGGTCAAAGCATTTAGAGAGGATGCATACAACATAGCTGTGAATACAAATAATGGCCTGGAATCCCAAAACAAGCTCCTGAAGTACAGCTACCTGCCACACAGTCCAGAGAAATCCTTGACAGCCATTGTCACCATGCTTGTGGAGGATTTCTTCCCTGAACAACACAAAAAATATACCAGAGCAAATGTTAAAATGAGTGGAGATTTTCATTCCTGTAGGGCAGACATCCCGCACTATTTACATGGTCGTCCAGCATCACTAATAAGACATTGTCTAAAACGAATAACATGTGCAGAAGATATTGGTGCAAATGAAGTAGTTCAGGTTAGCGATTTGAAGTTTTCTGTTTAGTCACGGACAAAAGCTGATGCCTCCTACACAGTTAACATCGGTGCTCCATCCTGTCAGTGTTTGGACTGGAAAATAACCAAGTTTCCTTGCAAGCATATGTTTGCCATATTCCATCATATTGCTGGTGTTAGTTGGCTTTCACTTCCACTGGCATACCGAGAGTGCGCTCATTTAAAATCTGACATGCTCTCCCCATCTGGATGCTTGTGCTTCAAAAGATAGCAACAAAGATGGAAATGCTTCTGTTGAAAGGTTTGTCTGAGCCTCTGTCCAAGTTGCCTGAAAAGAAAACACAAAGTGTTAAGAGTCATGCCGAAAAGGCACGTGCCCATTTGTCCAATACAACAGAACTAACATATGAATGCAAAGAGCCAAAAGTACTTGAAGACTTGACAAACAAACTGTATGAACTTGAGAACAACGTGCGAGCATCTGTTCCGAAGTCATGTGGTGATTTTCTTACACTACGCAGCTCTTCCCCCAAAAGAAGGTGCAAGAACGAAAAGTTGACCGGCAAATCTAATGGTATTGGATGTTTAAAAGAGTACAAACCACCAGCAAAGAAGAGACTTGATTCCTCTCATAGAAATCGTGTTGGGAAAAAAAGCAGACATGATGAGAAATATGTTCAAAGTTCAAGTACCTGTTAGTATTCCAGAGAATGCTCAACTAATTCCAACAACTCCTAGCAAAAGTAAATGGAGGAAATGTTACTGTAAATTAATTACTCAGAAGGAATTGGATTGTTTGGAACCAGGAAAATGGCTAAATGACTTGATTATTGATGCAAGTTTACAGTATGTATTGTATATAATTGCATGGTGAAACAACACAAGCATGGGTCATAAGTGTTTTGGTACACTGTATGCCAGTTTGCCTTTATTATTAACTTTAATACTTATTTCCATATATGCTGCCGATTGCCCCCATAATTCACAATACATTTATGTTTTTTCAGATACTTATGGACGGAAAAAATATGCAACGAGGTTACCAAAAACATCCATGTTTTACCATCTCAGCTCTATCAAGCACTGTCTCACAGGACAAAAGTAATTCAAACTTGTGATGGACAGAAAGTTCGGGTCAATAGAACTTCAAGGCACTTAGGGCAAAAACTGTATACACCATAATTCATTCATTCTCTCCTTAGTTTATGCAGTGTGCCACAAGAGTGACAAGACTCCTTGAGTTAGACACATTTAAATTAACTTTATCTTTCTCTACTAACATAAGACATAACTAGACTTTCAATTGTTTTAGTGAAATCTTTAGAAGTGCAAAAAGGCTTACAAAAAAGCAAGATCTTTTCTCTTATGACCACTGCATTATTCCAGTTAACTGTGGGTAAGGAAATTGACAATGTATTTTGAGACTTTAGTGTCTAACTTGCACCTGACTGCACAGGAACTGAACCCTTAACTTTATAAGACAGATGGTCAATATACAGAAATAGGTTTATCTGCATTAAAATTCCAAATCAATGGAGACAAATCTTTTGAAAACTTAGCATGTTATATTGTATGTATGCACCCTTGACCTTTGTAGGAACCATTGGATCCTCATTGTTATTTGGAACATGAAAGCGGACTTGCTTGAAAGCACTTCAGGAGAAAAGGTAGTGTAACAAGTAACATGGCAAACAGATTGTAACAAAAAGGGAACATGTAACCACATACATTGAAGAGTGAGTGATTTGAGCCATGTGCATTTATAAAATACTGAAAGTACAGTGTCTATATTTGTTTTCATGCATTGAAGGTTCATAAATGTTGGATGGATGAACAACAGCAATGTTTCAAAAAATTTCAATAACATGCGGGTAGTCTATCCACTGGCGAGTATTACAATTTTTTGTTATTTACTGTTCCTACGAGTGCTGACTTCAGACAAATTGTATTCTTACATATAGGTGCCACAACAACCAAACTCCTCTGACTGTGGGATATACACAATTAAATTTGAGGAATTCGTAAAGGTTAATAACAATTTCAATAAAAAGATGCAATTAATAGAGTGTCATTTAAGTAATTTTTGTACGCTCTATTTTTAGAACCCTTTCCATTCTGTACCACAGCAACTTGACTTGTCGACATGGTTCACACTTCAAGTCATTGTGGGCTATAGAAAAGATCTTAAAGAACTGTTAACTAATACCAAATATTTAAAAAACCGATGAGATATAAAGATCAATATTGCTGCCTATTATTTGGTCGTACAAATCAGTATACTTGGTAACATTTCACGGAAGAAACTAGGCTTCGACTGGCCATTGTGCCATCGCGCGCTTGAACAATCACTCTATTGTACAATACGGTACAATAGCCAGTCCAAGTCTCGAAAGAAAACGTGAAGAAAACATGTACCTACCTTCTGGATCATAAAACATTTTACAAAATTCTTGAAAAGTATTGAAACCACGCAGATCTTCAGATAGGTAAAGACAGATATTCTTAAAATACACTAGTGTTACGTACACTAGTATAAATGGCGCACTGAGATGCTGAAGTTCTCCGACGACTTTTCGGTGTGACGTCACTACATCAACTGAGTGCAGAATGATTTCTCCGAAATCTGGGCACTAGCAATCAATACGGCGAATAATTTGCTTATTGCACAAAAATTTGCAAAATCGATTGCTAAAATGTAAACCGTCAGGAAAATCAAGGGCTAGTGATGGAAATGTATTTAAAAAAGAGAAATCAGTCTAGGAAAAGGCTTTTGTCTGGATGGATGGTGAAAATGGCAGCAGTTCTTGACTTTGCGCAGTTGCAACAAAGAAACCGAGGAAAGAACGCAATCAGAATGAGACCAGAGATACTTCATGGCGAGAGAACGGGTTTACCAACTGGAGCGAGGCAGCATTCAAAAATCGTTTGAGAGTAAACCGGGCTACATTTCAATTTTTACTTGGGAAAACAAGAGATACACTTAAACACCCAACTCGTTTGAAACCAGTTCCTATTCCACCCCACACTCGACAAGCAATATGTCTCTACAGACTGGCACACGGGTGTACATACAGTACGGTGGGGGACCTGTTTGGTGTAGCTGAATCTACTGCAGCGATGATTTTTACATGTAATGACGTTTGCCAGATACTGGTTTCAACCAATTTGTTAATTTACCTGAGGGTAGTTCTGAATGCAAAGAACTCATAAGCTTCCTGGAGCTTCCTCATAAGCTTCATGCAAAAAGGCTGTCTAATGCGCGGACTCGTATTTAAACTAGACGACTTTAACGTCTTGCATGATATTATCGTCTGTAAGACTGTCTTCCAGACGATGTTAACGGCGTCTGCACTGTTACCCGTATTTACACTTGACGTTAATAAACAACGGGAGATGCGGGTTTGATTCCCGTCGGGGAACTCACAACTTTTCTGAGTTTTCATAAAGCTTGGAGAACGAGCCTTTCGTTGTTTATATCCAAGTTTGCACACACCTGCACTGTCTACACTCCGTAGATCGCATTACAGGCATGTCAAATGTAGGACCCAGGTCCCAATTTATCTCAGATTTGTTGTTGAGCCCTCATGGTCTGGTGGTAAGACAACCGAACAGGCAATCAGGAGACGCAGGTTCGATTCCCATTGGGGAATTCACAACTTTTCTGAGTTTTCATAAAGCTTGAAGAACAAGCCTTTTGTCGTTTATATCCAAGCTTGCAAACACCTACACTCTCTACACTCTGTAGATTGAGTTTGCTCGTACTTGACATTAATGTCGTCTGACGACGATATTATTGTCTTTAGTATAAAAACGGCCATTGTCATGTACCTTCAACAATCCCACCTCTCTTGCTTCAATTGTTTACAAGAGGAGCATTCTTTCTGCCTTTTGTGCTCACCTATAACATTCACATTAAGTAATCACGCATGTAATTTAGAAATCTATACAAACTAGAGTTCGACGATACAAATCTGTCATATTTTTAGTCATATGTAAATTTACATAAACATAGCATGAATTATTCATCAAATCTCCACGCTACAGTGCTTTGTAGCTAGTGCATCAAGAGTACATTTATGACTTAATTTCCCCTGCCCTGCATGATGAAAACCATAAAGATATCACACTTACCAGAGCAGTTGCTAGAATTGAAGTCAGAATCCATATCTTCGATCACAAATAGCACATGGTTTCTATGTTTCTTCTTTCCGGTTAACCTGCGCAAATTCTGTTTCTGTGGCAACGCTAAGCTTCCTTTCGCCATTCAGGTGTTTCAGGTTAATCAGCCAATAAACAGATATGACATGAAGTATATGCCATATTTAATATACAAATTGTTTGCCGCTCATTTTCTTTATGGTTTTCAACCATAATAGACATAATATTTTCGAATACAGGAGATTTTTGCCGGTATTTGAGCATTTGGGAATTTTTTACGGACTTTTTGGAAAGTGTTTGGGAATTTTGGAGTGATTTGCCCCTCGATGCATCCTCTTTTCATAAAAATCAGTTACCTTTAAGATCATGGAGCTTTATTCTTCAAAATCACGATGAAATGAAACGTGGAAAAAAATTGAAAATTGTTGGAGAAACGCGCACTTGACATTGGCAACAACAGTGCTTTTAACGAGGCTTGGTAACCCTGACTAGATTTTCTTGCCCACCCAAAAATATGGCGGCGAAAACCGTGATGCCGTCTATTGTGGTGTTGTCCCTCATGTCTACTTTATATAACGTTAAGATTACGTTAAAGTGTCTATGACATGAAAATTAAGTTTGTCTTTAAGTTTGTTTATTTGAAAGAACTGTTGAAATTATAACGCAAAGTCTTCTACACTTTTCCCACACCGCACTTCGTTCTTGAGATCTGAAGACTTATTTGATAATTAAATAACACCTCGCATACGTCATAGAGTATAATCAGTGGTGGTACAATAAGCAAAATGGTCAAAGATATTGAGCAATGTCACACACGGAACTGTGAATCTAGGTGTACTTGCCACGTAACACTAAACGGACCAAGTTCTTTATAATTTCATAGAATAGTTTCACAGATATATGAGATTTTTTAATAACTAATTATGCACCGTGATATTTCCAAATCAAATAAATCTTATTATCTCAAGAACGAAGTGAGATAGGGAAAAAGTGTAAAAGACTTTGCGTAGTAATTTCAGCAGTTCTTTCAAACAAACTTAATTTCCATGTCATAGACACTTTAAGATTACGTGGTGTACCAATGAGAATGTTCATTTTTCATCAGACAAACAATGATATAAAAGTGGAGTGCTGTGCAGGCAGGTGTATAAGACCAAAGAGCAAACTGCCCGAAATTAAACGTCATGGATATGACGTTTCAAGCAAAAGCCCTTTGTCAGAGCGAAACGTGAAGGGCCTTTGCTTAATGTCAATTCCAACATCTGTAACTCTTGGTCATGTCCCTCCCCGTTGGTAAAATGTTTTTAAAGTTTCAATGAAGTTAAACTTTGAAGATTAGAAGAAACTGATGTTTAAAAGATAATTTTAAACTATGAATGGCCATGACAGCTCTGGACCACCATATTTTATTTTTTGATATTAAAGTTTGTTTGACATGTAAATAACACCATGCATACTTCACATTGCATAATGAGTTAGTGGAAAATTACATCTACCTTAGAGATTATTAAATTAAATCACTCATATTTTTTTCTTTGTACCACGGGATGAATATACCAGTAAAATTCATTAATAATTTTAGAATAAATTAACATTCAATCAGTTTATGTAAATGTGAAACAACCACTAATGTGGTTGTCGTTTGATATACTTACTGGTGGTTGCATCAATTTCACATCAGATCTGAGTAAACTCAAATACTTGCCCTAAATTTCTGGGGGATCTGTTTTCTGGACCCCAACCTTTCAGATTTTTGTTGAACTTTTGATTGAAATGTGAAAATCCTAGATGCACTATAGATTTAGATACAGTTAACAAACTGGAATGATCTACACTTGTAGAATAGAATCCTCAAAGCATCCTTAATGTGTACAGTTTTTGTGGCCTAATTCCAAATTACATGGCTTATAGTTCTATAGTGTAATAGTACCATACTCATCATATACATCAGAAATAAAAACAATGTAAAGTTAATATAATATGACAAAGGAAAAGTACAGGTATTCCATGAATAATTCTCCAAACAAATAATAATAATGTTTAATAGAAGAAAATATATTTACATAAATCGCTGTAAAATCGCTTCATATCACAAGTCACTCACTTTTTTTTTTCAAAAACATGTGTGCTCGCCTGAAAGGCCAAACCCGATTCTTGGGCTTGCGCCCGTTCGGGGGAATCCTCTACACACTCCCCCATATGCATTCTGCTCTAGATGCATATGTTCTTTATGCAACTATTTTACTTACAGTCCAACAAGGTCCTGTGTAACTTTAACATGGTAATAATCAATGTCAATGAAAAGAAATACACCGTTCCCACTAATCGTTTTCTGCATTTACACTTCATCTTCTATTTCTTGGATTTGTCTTATCACGGTGTTTGCAGTAGCTGCAGCTGCTCGTTTGGGTCGAAATTCGGTTGCTTCAGGATTTGGCTTCTCCACATTCACGCTGGGTTTAGTATCACAAGGTAACTCAATGGGATACAATAATTGAACTGGTCTTTCTAATGTTCGCTTTCTTGTCTTGAGCTTGACACCTCGAATAACTCCGTCCCTCTCAATGAAGGTTTTGCTCCCTACAGCAAAGGGCCAGGTTTCTCGACTCTTGGAATCTCCCTTCATGATAACTACGTTGCCTTCCTTTGGCTGAAATTTGCTCACTTTATGTGTTAGATTATGCCTTTCCTGTAGTGCTGTTGAACATTCTCTTTGCCATCTATGCCATAACCCTTCCTTACACGATTTAAGGAACTTTGTGCGTTTTCTGAGATCTTGTTCACCGATTGTCCATGTCTCACCCTTCTGACAAATGAGGGGTCTGTTGATGTAGGAAAGCTGCCAGTGTTAACGTGGGTAATTCCGGATCATCCTCAACATAGCTGAGGTCAACTCAGTAGAGTTGATCTGCGTCTCGACATCCAACAATAGTTCACTAAGCTCCGTCCAAGTTAGAATCCCACGTCCGATTACCTTATACATAGCTAACTTGACAACGGCAATAAGTCATTCAAATTGTCCACCCCACCATGGGGCATGACTTAAATTGAACCTCCAGGTTATTTCATGTTGTTCTAGTAAACCTTGAATACACTTGTCTTTACAAAGTTGTGAGATCCACTTTGTGGCTTTAATAAACGTTCCACCGTTGTCCGAGTAAATGACGCGAGGTTGTCCACGACGGGCGATGAGATGCTTTAGACAAGGTATGAACGACCCTGTTTCCAAATTCGGTAATAACTCTATGTGCACCGCATGAGAAAGATTACACATGAAGATAGTCAAGTAGGCTTTTCTTTTCTTGTTGCTTTTCTGCTTATATCTGATTGGACCAGTGAAGTCTGTGCCTACGACTTCAAAGGTTCGTCCTTCCGGTACTGGTTTGATGATTGCTGTCATGCGGTCAACATCATACAAACGATCTTGATGAGGCTGCATAACCTTCGTACCCAGAATTGTTCACGAACTGCAGCCATAGTTAAATTTACTCCCCCGCACAACGTTCCAACGTGAATTCGCTGTACTAACTTCTCTGTAAACTTTGACTTTCTCGGAAGGAATACTGGATGTTGTCCTTGAATTCTCCCATGAGATGCTAGTAGGTTATCTGTGTTCATACATAATCCTAGCTCTTCTGCCAACTTTGTGTAATGTGTTTCTTTCTGCACTCATTCTTGTACTTGTCGAATCCACCAACTTCGTTCTGCAATTACATCTTTGGTCATAATTGGGCCTGATTTCTTCTTGACGTTTCTGCAGTTCTGTATGAACCTCCTGATCCATGCTCCAACTCTCAACGCTCGTCTTAAGTTTGCACACTCGAGTAATTGATTGAATTCATCAGCATCTTCCTTGATCCGTGCTACATTCAGAATTTCTTTCGTTGCTTTCGCTTTGGCTTTGGATGCTGGTGAAGACTGTGTTACTAGGTTGTTTGGCCATTCTTTGTTTTGGAGCCATTCTGGACCTTTCTCCCAAAGTGTTTCCTGTTTGATTTGACCACCCCCACTTGCTAGATCTGCAGGGCTATCACCGGTGGACATGTATCTCTACTAGATCTCCTTGTGTGACTGAATCTTGGCCACTCTGTTTGCAATGAACTGTTTATACTGTCCGCTTCTTTAATCCATTGTAGGGCGATGGTGCTGTCAACCCATCCAAAAAGCTGTGGTGTCGGAATATTACCAAGTGCATTGCATACATTGATAAGAAGATTGGTAGCCATGTGGGTGCCAACTAATTCAAGCCTACGTATTGTTAAGCTTTTCTTGGTGAGACGACTTTTGGCTGTCACCAGTTGTTGACTAGACCCAGACGGCTGCACTGACCCCTGTCGTTGAAGCATCGCTGAACACATGTAACTCTACTGATTCAATTTCTTCTTGATGACTTGCGATTGATCGTGGTAGTGTATATTCACTGAGCGTTTCTTGTTCCCACTTCTGCCAACGTTTCTGAAGGCCTTTGTCCGGAGGTGCGTCCCGAGCCCATTGCAATTCGCATGTATCTCTATAAATTCGTTTACCTTTGAGTGTCACTGGTGCGATAAGTCCAAGAGGGTTGTAGGTTCGCGCTAACTTTCCCAATACTCCTTGTTTTGTTGACTGTACTTCTTCCTTCAGGGTGTTCTCTGACACCCTGCTAGGGGCAGGTCTTGATATCATGTCTAAGAAAGTCTTGTCTTAATACGATTAGTCTATGGTTTAAATGTTTCACAAACTCAATGTAAATGCAAAGACCCCATTTTTCATGTAACATTGCATACGTAAACTTATCCTTCTCAGTATTAATGAATGGTGGTCCTTTGTTGTAATGTGCAAAGAAAAGTTCCTAGCTGCATCAAAACACAAAAAGCTGTTATCATAGGCCTTGCCATCTTGTCCAAATTGAATAGCAACAAGCACTGCTATGAGACCCAATATTTTATTATTCTGCTTAAGCTGTGATGGGCTTGTTTTTTTTCTAAGATACTGTGTAAAACACGTTGGTTGTCTTTTAAGGAGCAAGGTTGTAATGATTTTAAAACGTTTCTTGTTTCACCACAAGCAACACGTGCGTTCGCCGTCAACTCTCCTCGTGCATCATTCTTGCCTCCAAGCTCCATCTCTTTCAGCCTTGGTCATCCTGCCATATTCTTCGTACATATTTTTGTTTTGCTTTGTATTATAAATATTTTTTTAACATTGTGCACTGTCAATCCCAAGTTAAAAAATATTATATCTCCTTGGAAATTGTATATAAATACTATATCTCTGTAACAATATTTAAATATCACGCTGAAATTTACATAATGCTAAGCAGAAGTTCTCATAAAAAACATTACCTATCCCCATTTATTCCCCCACGTCTTGTACAAAGTTATAAACATAGCCAACACTACTGCATTTTAAGTTTTCTTTCCTCGTTAAAAACTTCACCAAGGAATATCTGCAACAGTTTAAAGACATGGAATTGATTAAGTCTGGCCATTTGTTGACGTTCAAGAAAGGTTTGTGTAGTCTAGAAACTCCATTGACGATCCAAATTTCATGGACCTGTCGAAAGCTTAAGAGATGAGACAACAACAGCGACAACAATGTCCAAGTCTGCTTCTTTTATAAAGCAAGGAAGAAAAACTCAAACAAGTAAGTGATTTCTCGATTTGACACTAATTTACAATTTTGTTTATACTGGAATTAAATTTTAGATATCTTAGCTTTCAAGTTTTCTTCTGATTATATTTATTTTATTTCTATAGCAGAACTAAAGTCAGCGGAGCGAGCAGACGTGTCTTAGCGAGCTCTGTGCTTTGTATAAGTTATATGTTATATGTTTATAAAAGCTACAAAAGCACTTAAAAAAGAAAATGAAGAGCTTCGCCTAGAGATTAGCGAGCTGCAAAAGAAGATTGAAAAAATTGCCGTGGACGTTTCAAGAAGAAACAAAAAATCTGAAGGGACTCATCATGGCGGTCATGCTTCAAGCATGCAGGAGAAAGAAAAGTCTGTAGAGTTTGTTTGTGCCAAGTGTGACGAACTTCTGTTTAAAACCAATACAATCGCTGAGCTGAAGCAGACGAAATCTAAATTGAATCCAATATCAAAGAAATGCGAGAAGATCGCCGACTCTATCGAGCAACTTGAAGAGTATAGTTACCAATATAATGTGAAGATTGTTGGTATGCTCCAAGAACAACAAACCGAAACAGCAGGGCAAACCTCGAAGCCATGCATCAAGCTATTTCACGATATCGGTGCTGAAGTCACATTACAAGATATAGACATTGCTCATCAAGTTCCATTGTGAAAGCCTGGCAACCACCCTAATGCGATAATCTGTAAATTCGTTCGACACCTAGCATGAGAGAAAGTGATGGCTGAATGAAAGAAAGCAAATAATCTGAAACTAAGTATTGGTATTTATGATCACCTTACCCCAAGACTACAAGAGCTCTTATATGAAGCAAAAAAATATCAGCAGCCAAATCAATTCAAATTTTGTTGGGTAAAGAACAAGATTGTATATCTACGCAAGACTGAAAATGAAGGAGTGTTAGAGCTGAGGATCTAAATGCACTGTTGTAATATTAAACACACAGCCAACTAACTTTAGTTTTTTGTTGTTGTGTCCCAATGGCTTTATTTGATAGTGCGCTTGTTGACCTTGCATTTAATCACTTAGAAGACACATCTTTTAATGCAGCTCTGTTTGAAATGTTGCATGGTCATATAAGTATTGACTATGGTCATTTAGAAACTTTAGTATTTAACCCTATCGAACATTTAACTTCCACGCAGCATCTCTCCACAACTACAACTCTTGATCCTGATTCGAATTTTTATGCATACTCCAAAATAGATAGTAATTGCATGGTTGAAGATGAAATTAATGGCTTGTGTAATGCTGAACAGTTCAATTCAAGTTTTTCCTTATTGCACTTTAATAGCCATAGTCTGGTTGGCAATTTTGATAAATTCCAATCATTGATATCATCTTTAAACAAGCAATTCTCTGCTGTTGGAGTTTCTGAAACCTGGTTAAATGATCAAACTTGTGATTTGGTAAACATTTCTGGCTATAATTTCATCTCTAACCATCAAACTCACAAGTCTGGCGCTGGAGTTGGTATTTATCTACAAGATTGTTTTCAATATAAGTTGCTCCAAAACTGCACAATTTCTAATCCTGAAGCAATTGAATCTCTGTTTATCAAAATTTCAAACCCGCTTGGGAAAAATATTATAGTAGGCACTATTTACCGGACACCCAACCAAAATCTTTCGCCTTACATGGATGAATTTAATAGAATTCTATCAATCATCTCTAAAAACAATAAGCTTTGTTATCTAACGGGGGACTTTAATTTGGACTTGCTTAACCATGAACACCATACAGCTACACAAGAATTCTTGGACGCCTTGTTTTCCTACACGATCATTCCACTCATTACAAAACCCACTCGTGTAACTCCGCTACACTTATTGATAACATTTTCACTAATTGTTTCTCACATAATATTCTTAGTGGAAATATTCTTAATGACTCTACTGACCATTTCCCAATCATGATCAATTCCCTCCAACAGCAGAATTGAAATCATTCATGCATGACTTCAGTGAAGCAAACACTCTTAATTTCTTATCTTGCCTTTCTGCGGTTGACTGGACAGATGTTGTAATAAGGGAGGATCTTAACACTGCATTTGATGCTTTCTTATCTGAATACAACAGACATTTTGACAATTTCTTTCCTGTAATAGTAAGAAGAAACCTGCCCAACAAACCTAAAACTCCTTGGATTAGTAAAGGAATTCTGGTTTCAGTGAAGAAAAAGAATAGATTGTACAAAAAATTCATGAAACATCCAACTCCTATAAGAGAAGCGCAATATAAAGCACATAAAAACAAACTAAATAGTTTAATTAGAATTGCAAAACGAGCATACCATGACGATAAATTTGAACGATCAAAAAACGACTTAAACGCAACCTGGAAGCTAATCAATTAAGTTATTGATAAAAAAAACAATAAGCCGCCTTTACCGACTTCCTTCAAATTGAATAGCAGAATCATCTCTGATCCTGTTGAAATTGCGAACGGGTTTTGTGATTATTTTACAAATGTTGGTCCAACTTTAGCAAGTAGGATTCAACCAACAAATGCTGCTTTTGATAGTTTCCTTGGTCCTACAAATGATCAAACTATATTTCTTAACCCTACTTCATTCACAGAATTAAAGGAAATTTGTTACTCATTTAACACTAGAAAAGCACCTGGCTATAACATTCCTATGCACCTCATTAAAAATTCTTTTGAACTTATCAGCGCATCATTAATGAAAATTATTAATTTATTTCTCAAAATGGGGGTTTTTCCCGAGAAATTAAAACTGGCCAAAATAACTCCCATCTTTAAGGCTGATGATCCAGAATTATATAAAAATTATAGACCAATATCTCTCCTGTCAAATTTTTCAAAATTGTTTGAGAGGGTAATGCATAACCGTTTATCCGAATTTGCTCAGAGATTCGAAATTTTATATTGCTATCAATTTGGTTTTCGCAAAAACCATTCTACTTATTTAGCACTCATCCATCTTGTCAATAAAATTACCTCATCTATGGATCAGAACAAAGTCACTGCTGGTGTTTTTCTAGACTTGTCTAAAGCGTTTGATACTATCGATCATCAAATACTTTATTATAAATTGGAACGTTATGGTATTCGTGGAGTAGCATTACAATGGATTAAAAGCTATTTTGATAATCGGAAGCAATTTGTACAATACAACACTGTTTCATCTTCGGCAAAAACCATCACTTGTTGTGTACCACAAGGCTCTATATTAGGACCATTGTTTTTTATCTTTTATATTAATGACCTTCCAAATGCTTTACGCTTAATTGAATCATTATTGTTTGCAGACGACACCAGTATATACTGTTCTCACACAGACCCCGTTTCACTGATCAATGTTTTGAATAATGAGTTAAAAATTGTTGGCAGGTGGACGAAGGCTGATAAACTGCCAGTAAACATCGACATAACCATGTTATTTTTAAATCTAAGAAGAAGAAGTTTCATTTCGATATACCGTTACTATTTGACGGGAACCCAGTAATACAAAAGAATACCGTTAGGTTCCTTGATGTACATGGAAAACTCATAAGTTACGTCTGTAAAAAGATCTCAAAGTCGATTGGAATAATATTTAGAACTCGTTTCTATTTGTCCAAAAAAATTAAGATATCCTTATATTATACCTTGATTTATCCTTATTTGACTTATTGCAACACTGTCTGGTCTTCCACTTATAAAACCAATTTAAATCGAATTTTTCTTTTACAAAAGCGAATTGTCCGAATATTGACTAACTCTGATTTTCGTACGCATACAGCGCCTTTATTTAGTGAATTAAAATTTCTTTATTTATACTTCAAATCTTTTTCATATCGCAAAATTCATGTTTTTATTTCACAACCAGCTGCTTCCTTCAGCATTCCGCAACTTATTTGTATCTTCTTACCAAATACATAATTACAACACCAGAAATGCAAGTTCATATCGTTCTCATGTGTGTAAAACTAATGTTAAGCAGTTTACTGTCCTTTATCAAGGTCCAAAAATTTGGAATTCACTTCCTGAAGATGTCAAAAGTACAGAGTCTTACGGTTGCTTCAGGAGTAGAATGTTAAAACATTTACTGCAGTCTTAATCCCACATAAAATATTGATATTATCAGTATCTTTGTGAGCCCATTATTTCAGATATAATTACTTAAGTTACAAATATATTAATTTATTGTAATGCTGACCATTTAATAATTCTGTTGGGAGGAGCCATCCATCATACAAGCCTTGTGGTTTCTGGACGCCTCCTCGCCATTTTTATATATCGTGTATTGTAATATGTGTATTGTTAATTAATTTATCTATTGTGTTATTATTTATTGTGTAAATTTATATTACTGATATCAAAGATTCTCATATGGTGTGAAAACAAAATGCGATGTTCTGCAAAAGACCATTTCTTCACACCAGGAAGGAGTAATTCCAAAGCAAAATATAAATTGGCACAGACATATAGATTTCCCGTCTGATGTTAAGGCAGATGATGTTTCAAAAAGTCAAAGTGCTGTCAAACATTTCAGAGACACACTGCATTCATTAAATACCTTACACAATCGACTGTTTGCAAGAAAAAAGGAGTTGTATAATGAAACTATGGAGGAGAGAGTATGGGCTGGTGATGAACTGAAATTTATTAAAGAATCAATTTCCCTAATTGAGGAAATGGTTAGGGAAACCGAAAAGAACATGCATGATGTTTAGCATGTGATGCATCAACTTGAAACAAGATTTACCTCTGCAGATGTGCAAAAAATTGAAAAGAGAAAGAGAGTTTGACGAGACATAGAAAAAGGGACTTGTTCAAAAAAACCATGGGGAAATGTTAACAAGTGGTTCATCGGATGAGGATATTGACATTATTGAATGACACTTGTATCCTTAGACTGGAGGCAGTTCTTGAAAAGAGCTTTATTTTTGATGTTTGCTGGACATTTTGAGTAGAAGCTGGCAACATGGCTTAAATTACTCGTTTTACAATCCTTTTTAAGAATTTAGCTGTTGCCAGCGCCAATTTTATCGTTTAAGCGAATTATAGGGGGTTTTTGCATGAAAACGAGGCTGAGAAAGGATCCTTCATTACGGAAGCCAAAACTCCCACGAATATCGCCCTAATGTGGATACAAATGTTTCTTTCTAATAATTTGTAGCTACTAATGACATCAAAGTTAAATTATGGTGATCACGTGACATAAAGAACAAGTCACGTGACATAGCTTGAATAAAAAATTAGTACTCAAGAAAATCGAAAATGATTATGCTAAGATGTTTCATTTCGAATGTTCCTCTATCCTTAACTTTTTATCAAATAGCTATCAGTTATACATAAAAAAATAACAGTCTATTAATGTCTTAGAAATTGAGGTTATTGTGGCAGGCATCTCCACATTTACATGCTTTAGAACAATTAAGCTTGAGACGAACACACTTGCATCTCCTTGTTACACAACAGGTGTCTCCAACACTACAGCCACAGAATGCTAACTCTAAACATGCTGGTGAAACTGCTGTTTTGGTCATGAGTTGAGGTTTAAGGACTCCTTCGTCATAAAACCAGCCATTCCCATCAGGACTAGGCATAGTAGGACGAGGCTCAAGTGCTTTGTTCCACACAAGGCTTTGGAAATGTGATCTCTTGATGTGTAAATGAAGCGCATCTTGAGTTGGTGGAAGTGAGTCTAAACTCCTCTTACCTCTTCTGAAGATTTCAGCCCGCTCCTTATCAATCAAGAC
>JBAHVQ010179680.1:0-16626 GCA_036872915.1 Nanipora kamurai
ATGAGTCAATCAACAAGCATTGGTTTGACAATGCCTCAAAGGAATATTTGAAAATGTCAGATCGCGAATGCAACCATCTCAGCTGACATATTTATCAGAGTTTGTCGGATGTGAATGTTGGACTGACAAAGCCTGTTTGTGTATATCTACATATATCTGCATATGTACAGAAACTAGCAACCAAACATGTCATACCAAAAGACATCGAGATAACCAGTACATATATGGTACTTTCACCGACAATCATGCAGCCACAGTGACTATCTGACATTACAAAAACCTACCCAACGAAGAAAGGTACAATCTTGATAACAGGAATAGTGGTATTTCATTTTATACACTTGAAAGTAATGTTTCATATTCTATCAAAACACTATTATACGAAGTTTATTTTAAAAAGCCGGCTGTCGTCTCGTTTTTCAACTAACTTTCCAATGTTGGGTTATAAGATGAAACCATGTTCGTAAGGACATAGGGGGCTCAGAGGTACCAATTACCCAGGAAATAGTTTTTAACAAGGCATAATAAACGCGTTTCCATTGGTGAGTTAAAATATAATTTTTTAGTTACAGCTAAAGTTTCGTCACATTGCACGTACCATCATCACAGCATATATGAGTATAATCGTTCAATAATATAATATAATATAATATAATATAACATAACATAACATAACATAACATAACATAACATAACATAACAGAACAGAACAGAACAGAACAGAATAGAATAGAATAGAATAGAATAGAATAGAATAGAATAATATAATATAATATAATATAATAATATAATATAATATAATAATATAATAATATAATATAATAATATAATGTAATAATATGTAATAATATAATGTAATAATATGTAATAATATAATGTAATAATATAATATAGTAATGTAATATAATAATGTAATATAATAATATAATATAATAATATAATATAATATAATATAATATAATATATTATAATATAATATAATAATATAATATAATAATGTAGTATAATATAATAATATAATATAATATAATAATATAATACAATATAATAATATAATATAATATAATATTAATCGTTTAATATATTTAAGATCTCAACATTTGAATTCGTATATCCTCTGATGATGTTACGTGTATAGTGAGGAAACGTTAGCTGTAATTAAAAATATTTATATTTTTACCCACAAGTCGTAAATAAATGCGTTCACGATGCCTTTTTTAAAAAATGTTTGCTGGGCAATTATATTCATTACAAGAAACCCATATTGTTTTGTTTAATATACTTTTTCTTAATCTGAGTCTTCTTTCAGCTAAGACTTGTTATAGGCTTTGACAAATTTTTATTTTTATTCGGTCGTTTAAGACGTATAATAGCAAATGGTCGTTGTCTGGACGCACGATGCATCTCTTTCCCGCCTTCATACGAGATGAAAATACTTACGGGATATCCATCCATAGCTAGGTCATTCGTAAAAACCCATTATGAGGCGATGGTGTAAGTAGCTTCAAAATATTTTCTGAGAATGCATGGGAAATTTACCAATGTTTGGGTATCTTCTGCCAAAACTCCGAACCACCTTCATGTACGTCAATCAATCGAACCAGTATGCAACTGTAACCATCAATTTAGAAGGTTAGGAAGGTACTTTAAGTAAGCTAAGATGACATCGATTAATTGACAAAATTTTAGAATTGATCAGAAACCACGCCATCACTGATGACGAACTGGATATTTCATTACTGTTCTTCAACCATATAAAAGCTTGGAGGAATACCAATATAATGACATTTTGTTTAATTTGACGTCAAACTCAACAAGCAACTTCAGCCCTTTCATGAAGTCACGACAACGTCGCCTTAAACACCTGAAAATGCTTCAAGTGACTTTAATTGTATGTGGATTGAGGAAGGGTTCGGATTACCCTTAGAACTAAAAATCATGTATTTTCTTCGTTTCGCATGAAACATTCCATTACATGCAAGACGTCGTCGTCAACCTTAGCTCTCTTTTTACTTAAAGTCTTGAATGACTTGAGCTTGACGACCATTTCCCTATCCTGTAATAAAAGTATGGACCCCTTGCACTCTTATAAAGGAAATAACAACGTTTAACTGGAAGGATAATTTACCCTCCAACTGTTCTTGTAAGTCTATTTTAATAAAGTATTTAATCTGTTGAAATTTTGAGCAATGATATTCAAACGAATATTACACAATGTTGGCATGGCTTTAACATAAAATAAATTAACTCCTATAGAATATTGCATGTAACATCAAACAGACTCATCTGGAAGACGACAAAGTTCCAAAGCTCAACAGATTGAATAATTTTTGACATTCTTTACTTTAAAGTATTTTGACCCTAACAGGGTAGTAAGTGCAAATGGTCTATCCCTTTGGCTTCGAACGCGCACAAAAGCTCGATTTAATTTATACAATTGGATGGATCAACAGATTTCAATAGATTTGCAAAAGAATTTTGATTAGACTGAATAAATCATAATTTAATATTAATATAATTTCTATAGACTCTTGGTTATATTCTTCTGATAGAGAATAAATGGTTGTAAACTGAAGAATGTCATAACATGTTCCACCAGAAGGACGTTGTAATACCGAAATGTTTTCACCCAATAGATCAATTTGATGTCACTTACGAAGGTTCATGTCAATTTCCTATTAATTTAAGTATCAAACAAATCTAACGATAGCACTTCCTTTTGCTCTTAAAGCAATTAACATCCCCTCACCAACATCTCTCATTTCCGTTGTCGGCGCTTTGCTGCTGACTTTCTGAAAACAAGGAAGGCTGAATTATTTGTTCTCTTTTTTGAATTTGGCAAAAAAAGAATTCATCGAGTCGTGGTTACGTGAAGGTGACAAGTGGAAAGTGCAAAGACGTTCCTAGAATTTGATTGAACAGTGAGGTTTGGACGATATCTTGTCAAGTTGTTTACTTGCCTACGTTCTCTCCGAGATAAATAGTAATCGGGTTTAAGGTATGTCGCCAATATTGCACGTTTCATTCGCACACGAGAAGCAATAAAGCTGTACTTGGGATCACAATGGTCAACGTTTAGGTTGAGATTTTGCTTGAGAATTTCTAGGAAGCTTTTTATAAGCCTCAGGATCCCATTTTACATATATCATGAAGAAGGCCGATACTCGTCTAAAACTTAATACAGAATGGATCTGGTGTATGACCAGACAGTCGAGATTGGTTAAATTTGTCAATGGTTGTAATCTGTACACAGTTATAATTTTTGGTTTTATAAATGTAATAAAAAGACACCATAAATTACTCGTACATTACCCAGAGATCACATTGTCGCAAAATTAGAATTTTTAATTAGTTTGTTTAACGTACGGACTAAAATAAAGTAAGTTAACCCAAAATATTATCGAAACGTCGACAGCAATATCTCCAAATATCAACCAGATATCGCAGAGAAAATTACAATATTGCTGAATCTTCAATAATTTCATAACGGCACTTTAAGCCGTGGATTAATTTGAAACCGTCAGTAAAATGGTAGGGAAGTTCCCCTCCATGAAATTCAGTCAACTACCACTTAGTTATCCACAAGAATTACTTTCTAATATCGTATCTTTTTTAACTGAAAAAGTTTAACTTTTTAACTGAAAAACTACGAGCTCGGAACCACCTCAAGCCTTCCAGTTCATCATTCCATTCTTTTAAGATTACATACGAGGTTGACGGATTGTAAATGAGCCAACATTTTATTTTGACACTGAATTGCGATTGTTTATGCTTGGAAATTGAAAAAAGTTAAGTGTATGCCAAAGGATGTTGTTAAGCAATGAAAATTTACAGAAGGACAAATAATTGTCCAGAATCGTACATTTCTCCATTCAGGTCCTGCTATACTTCGACCGTCGACATTTGAGAGGAAAGAAAATGTGCATGCAATGAAAAACTTTTCATAAAAAGAAAGAAAAAAGAGTTACGAACGAACTTAGAACAAAAATTCACATAACGATAATATTATGAGAAGAAGGCAGCCCCAACGGTAGAAATAGAGCAGGGCCTTTAGAATCTGCAGAAAAGTGAGAAAGAGTCTTAGACTAAGCTGTTGGACCAGCATGCTATTGATCCATAGAAAAAAAAACCCTAAAACGGTATATATCCCGTGACAGTACACAGAAAAAAATCAAATTAATCAGGAACAGAACTTAACAGAATCTCTACGATTTTTTACTTTTTTGAAATTAGACAAAACATGAAAATGTTTAACAGACAAAGAGATCGAAGACGGAATCACTTGATTATAGCATCGTAATTGTTACTTTGAATGGCATTCTGGTAGTTGTATGTACAGCAGATATAATAGCTTCCTATTCTTGGGGGGAGCAGTTATGCGTACCAATTGTTTGTTGATAATTAGCTTCTCTGTCTGAATACCGCGTCTTGAATGATTAAGGAAATTGTTTTGGACGTAAGTAGATATGTTTCAGGGGCATATTCAGAGAATTAATGAAGAATTATTAGAATATGATAGAAGTGTGATACAATGAAGACTTTTGACGCTCTATTTTGTCAAAAATCAGCTAAAAATTCGAACAGTGCGTGCTTACTGTTTCCAAAGCCGTAGAAGGAAGTTGAAAAGTAAGGTATTGATCGTAGGTATGGAATACCATACTACCATGCCACGACGGAAAAGCTCTTTGGAGGAGAAATTTTAAATGTTAGCAACCCGAAGGGAGTGGGAACGCCTTAAATTTTTTATCAGAGCTAATGACAAAGTCAGACAGATTACAGTTATTTAATTTTTGCCAGGTATATGTTATCTGCGAAGGACTTAGAATAAAAACTATTGCAATCTATTGCAGCTTTCAGTGCACAAAATCGATGTGAATTTACTTTAAACTTTGTGCGTAAATCTTTATCTTTGGCCCAAATTGGGGGACAAATAAATAAGTTTGGCCCCCCACATTCAAAAGTAGGGGAGCGATTGTTCACTTCCCCCGCTTCCTACGTGCTATGCCAGTTTCATTAAGTCTTTTACCACGATGAAAGTTTAGAGTTCTTGAGACAAACCCTAACGACGTTATGATGATATGAGTGGACAGCCGGTTACCATTATCTATCTCCCGTAAGAAACCTTTTTAACCTTGTCACACATCAAAAGTTTTGAAACATTTTTTCTAATTAAAATTCACCGGAAAACAGTAATATGTAATGCCCACTGTAATCCGACGCCTCATATTAGAGCTCAAGGTTCAAAAGAACTTTTTTCGACATCACATTCTTGTGTTAAAAATAGGATGGCCCAGACAATATATTTAAATCGAGGCATAACAAAGGCATATATCATGAAAATATTTAATGAAGTGACGTTTCGACGCTAAACCCGCAACATCTTCAGAGTGAGATAAAATTACAAAGTCTCTTACATTCTTTTGTTGTTTTGATGATGCTGTTCTCCTCAAACTTACCCATTGCTTTTTTGTTATTTCACTTTTATTTCCCTATGATTTCCATTAAAATACTTTACAGAATCCGATTCTCGTAACTCCCATAAACACCTCCATAGCAACAGCTCTAAGATTTCCCTCTCAAAAAGAGTAGCTTTCCTTAAGGGACTGCCATATTGTTGGATCCCCCCAAGGCTGACGTATAGACAATTCAAAATGAATATTGTTTTAAAACGTAAAAGAAAGTGTTCGCATATCTGAGAAACATATTTTTTTGTTATTTTTAGTGCAAATGTAAAATAAATTCAGATGAACTATAGAATGAAACTTCCGTGTTAAATTTCTTGCTTTAATCCTATGTTTTACAGTTGTCGAATAGGTCAGACAGAAATGAAAAATGAAGATAAAGTCCAAATATATGATAACTAAGACAGTAAAAAAAAGGGTACAAATGCCGTACAAAGCTATTAAAGGTTATCCTAAGATTGGAAATCAAATATGATGGAGCGAGAGTCACTTCCGAAGGCACTTGCGAAGGTTTATATCGATTTCGTATTAATTTTTGTTTCAAACAAATCTGACGATGGCACTTCCGTTTGTTATGAAAGAAATTAACATCCCCTCAGCAAGATCGCTCACTTGCGTTGCCGGCGCTTTGCTCGTGACATTCTCGAAAGAAGAAAGTTTCAATTACTGGTTCTCTTTTTTTAATTTCTCAAAAAAGGAATTCACCAGGTCGTGGTTACGTGAAGGTGAAAAGTGGAAATTGTAAAGACGTCCCTACAATTTGATTGAACGGTGGGGTTTGGACGGTATCTTATCAAGTTTTTACTTCCCTGTGCTCGCTAGGCAGATAAATAGCAATCGAGTTTAAGGTATGTCACCAATATTGCTCGTTTCATTCGCACACGAGAAGGAATAAAGCTGTACTTGGGATCACAATGGTCAAGGTTTAGGTTAAGATTTTGCGTGAGTATTTCTAGAAAGCTTTTTATAAGCTTCAGGATCCCATTTACATTTAGCATGAAGAAAGCCAAGACTTGGCGTAAGCGTAGTACAGAACGGATCTGGTGTACGACCAGACAATCGAGATTGGTTAAATTTGTCAATGGCTGAAATCTGTACACAGTTATAATTATTTTTTTTTAAAAATGTAATAAAACGACATCAAAAGTGACTCGTATATTACCCAGAGATCACAGTGTCGCAAAATTAGAATTTTTAATTAATTTGCTTGATAAAACGTACCGACTAAAATAAAGTAAGTTAACCCAAAATATTATCGAAACTTCGACAGCGATATCTCCAAATATCAACCAGATATCGCTGCGAAAATTACAATATCGCTGAATCTTCAATAATTTCATTACAGGATTTTGAGCCGTGGATTAATTTGAAAACGTCGGTAAGATGGTAGAGAAGTTCTCCCTCCATGAAATTCACTCAACTACCACTTAGTTATCCACAAGAATTACTTTCTAATATCGTATCTTTTTTAACTGCAAAAATCTAACTTTTTAACTGAAGAACTACGAACTCGGAACCACCTCAAGCCTTCCAGTTCATCATTCCATTCTTTTAAGATTACATACGAGGTTGATGGATTGTAAATGAGCCAACATTTTATTTTAATTGATACTGAATCGCCATTATTTATGCTTGGAAATTGAAAAAAGTTAAGTGTTTGCCGAAGGATGTTAGTAAGCAACGAAAATTTACAGTAGGACAAATAATTGTCTAGAATCGTGTATTTCTCCATTCAGATCCTGCTATGCTTCGGCCGTCGACATTTGAGAGGAGCGAGAATGTGCATGCAATGAAAAACTTTTCATAAAAAGAAAGAAAAAATGTTAAGAACGAACTTAGAACAAAAATTCACATAAGGATAATATTATGAGAAGACAGCCCCAACGGTAGGAATAGAGCAGAGCCTTTAGAATCTGCAGAGAAGTGAGAAAGAGTCTTAGACTAAGCCGTTGGACCAACATGTTATTGATCCATAGAAAAAAAAATCTAAAGAAAAAAACAGTATAATTTTTCACTTTTTTACAGAAAGTGAGTATCGTTTTTCATATGACTCCATAATCGTAAAATTATGTCTTCGCAATTTGCACATTTTGAGACATAAAATTGTAATTTTGCTGGTTTGTTATGTTTGTGTTTATGCTGTGGCTAAATGTGTTTTTTGTGGCCTTTAGAATCTGCAGAGAAATGAGAAAGGTGAACTGTAAAATGAAAATTTTGTGTTAAATTTCTTGCTTTCATCCTGTGTGTTTTAGTTGTCGAATAAGTAAGACATAAACGAAAAATCAAAATAAAGTCTAAATATAGGATAACCACGGCAGTTAAAAAAGGGTACAAATGCTGTATAAAACTTTTCAAGATTATCCTCAGATTGGAAATTAAATATGACGAAGAGGCTTCCTTTTCAAAATTGAGAAAATATTCAATAGACGAAATTAAACATCTAAGAAGTGTGACTCTCAGAAACGAACACGCAACTATGGAATACATATAATAAGTGATTCTTAAAAAACATCAAAGAACCAGTTACTCGTTGAAAACTTTGCTCGAAATTCACCAAGAATGTTTTTTTGCGTAAAAGATGAAGTAAAAAGTAATTCTTCTAAACAGCTTCTGTCAGAGTTATTTTTCTTGATTTATAAAGACATCGACATTAGAGTAAAATGCTCAAAACACGTTTAACTGAATCATTTGGAAGCATTTACACAAGTCAAGTCCTTAATTGTCTTTAATTTTCTTTGCCCCCTTTGGCTTTGATTTCCAGTTCATAGATACTTGCTCACGTACGTACCATGGTATCCACTTAGGACTTAAGATTCAAAAACTCTTTGAGTCAGTTAAGATAAGTTAATTCTAAGCCATTAGTGCTGAATAAAACGAGGAAGGAATTGCTTTTCAACCTCTTTACCGGTATTAGCGGTGGATTCCTCCAATGTGGGCCTCTGACTAAAGCTCGTTATTTTACTGAGCCATTTATCAAACACAAAACGGTTTTTTAGTTCGGTTTCTTCACAAGATCAAAATTATCTCCTTCGCCCACATCAGGCTATAGTCTTTTTCTTCGAAAGTTGTTGATCGGAAGCTCTTTTCAACCTTCTAATGCAGACTGTCGGACTAGGAGGGTCTAAATAACGTACGAAATATGGGATTCTCTGCAATTTGGTCGATTTAATTATTAATTTTCGTCGACTTAAAACAAATTTATCAATTTATCAATTCGATTCTTTTCTCTTTGAGAATCATTATAACACTTAAACTTCCTCAAAGGATATGATGGGATAATGAACAAGAAGATTGATTCACTTTTAGACCCAAACGAGGCCTATCACAAAAGAACAACAACAACGGAGAGTACATTTTGTATTGAGCCGATTCTGTTAAAGGTAACTATGAAAATTCAGTTGACTCTTCAGGTTATCCTGAAGACGATTTTAGTAAAGAATGGAATACTGTACCCATCAATTATAATCATTAAGTTGTCGCGAGAATCTCTTAAGAAAGTTAAATTGCAGTTGAATTAAATTTTACGAGAAATTATGCCCATTTGGCCCCATAACTTTGGTTTTATTGTGTCGAAGGTTGAAGGTTGAGCTCGAACCCCCGCTTCAGTCAGGTAATTTTTCTAATTTTGCAAACCTGATGTAGGTTAATGATGAAACTTTCTGTTCATGTTACTCTTTTAATGAATCACTTATATCTTGTACTTTTTCTTTTACAGCAGCTATATACAACAATGGCAACAAATCGAGAGCGCTTAGACCAACTCAAGCAAAAACATGGATTCCGTGAACCTAACCGCGGCGATCTGGATGATCCCACCATCGAATGGAGGACAGGAAAACCTGACTATGCCTTGGCAAATCTCCAATATCTTTTGGGAAAGACTCAAAATCACCAAGCAGGTAAACTAGAATAACTTTGACCAGTCTTTTAATAAATTATTCTCACACAGTATTAGATACTCATGGTATTAGATATTCATAAGTCCTAAATTACGTCACGTGTATGTACCTGGATACCCAGTCCAAACCAGTTACTTAATTACTTCAAGTGGGCGTGGCTTTGAAACTGAGGGAAATTGAAGTTATAACAATAAATATGTAAATTTAAATTTTAAATACTGTATTTAGAAACTATTTCTAAATACAAGAAACATTCAAGCACTCTAAAAACAAGCATAGTTCAAGCACTCAAAATTTATCACGACAAAACCATATTACACGCACGTTTTAGCCGTTTAAACTCAACTAGTATCCCGCGTTAAACGAAATGTTAACAGTGTAGTTATTAAAAGTATTACTTGACAGCATTAACTGTTCAGGAGAAATATTTCGCCGCACCAAACTATCAAGTTCAGACCACTCATATTAACTCAACATTTTATCCAGTTCTTCATCTACTGCGTCATAATTTTCTCCCTCGTCGTTTACCTCCTTACAAAGAGCCTTGTTATCCTTCGATACACACGGTCCAACACAGCTAGGTACGGCCATGATGTGCTCTTTGCCTTCTCGTACACAAACAAAGCAGACGAAACATGGCCAGTTCGCTTGCGTTTTAGTTTCTCCTCATGCTTTTCTTGAAATAAATTTGTAGCCGTAGTTACGCGAAGACAACGAGCTGTCTTTCTCTCTAGACTAGCTTCTTTCATCCAGAAAGGAACGATTGAATTTAGCTTATGAATACCTAATTGTGAATTTTAGCCTTAACTCTCCATGCTCACGTGGTCTAAGCCTAAATATTTTACCAGCATAAAAATAAAGAATATAAAGCAAACTTTGAGCAGTTTTATCTCCGAGCAAATCCTTGGACCACAGCAAACACTCTTCTTCTTGTGCAGCTGCCTGCTTTTCTCTTCGAGTACGTTTTTCACGCATCGCTTCACCATTTCTGTGGGACAACTTCACTTCGGTACCCAAGAATCTTTGGAACGTCGGAAAACTACACAAATGCATGCAGAGGGCGCAAGTTTTATTAGACAAGTCTCAAGATAAAAAGATGAGCATTACCCGAATCAATACACCAATAACAAAACAAAGCAATACACTTACTAGTAGTTCTTACTGTTCAACATGATGTTAGCTTCTGCTCTGCTGTTCTCCTCTAGGTATCGCCTCAACGAGCACACAATTTGATAAATTGTTTTCTCAGGGTACGGGTCTCCATCCTTGTCAGCAACTTCCTGTATGAACTTAATAAGCCAAAAGTTCATACTTTCCACTGACATATCACACAAGCTGGTATCCTAATTTTGCACCACGGCAAAATCTAGACGAAAAGGGTTGTCCTCTGACACGACGAATTTATTTTCACGTTCAGCTTGCCACTCTTCAAAAATGTGAATCACCAAACGATTTTTATAGGTGGTACTCCGTGGAGTGGCCTTCTTCACGTTTTCAATTATCTAATGCTGTGTGAGAAGCAATTTAAAAACCTTGTTGTTGTTTTAGACTTGGTTCCCAAATCCCATGTGCCCTGAACAATAGTTTGGCTACGACTCGCCATTATTCAGGACACATGAATTTAGAAACCACGTCTAAAACAACAACTCAGTTTTGAAATATTGCTTAAAACACTAAGAAAATCAATACCAACACATTTGTTTGGAATTTAAGTTTGTCTTATTTAAAAGAACTCTTAAAATAATGGCGGATATCAATTTACTGTTCTTCCATATTTCACCTATTTCTTAAGATATTTAGATTTATGTAATGTTCAAATTAGATAAATTATGACGTCATATTATTTACACAATACTTAAAATTGTTTATATCTTTAGGATTATTGAACTAATCCACTTGAAACTTTGCATATTGGCACAGGTTATTTGCTTAAACATTAGAAACAAGTTACCAATCATTTCTTTCAATAATCTTAAGTATAAAAGCCATATTAAAGTATTGTATAAGCAATATGACGTCATAAAATATCTAATTTGAATATCACATAAATTTAAATATCTTAAGAACGAGATGAAATATGGAAGAATAGTCAATTGACATTCCTCTTCATTTTGAGAGTTCTTTCAAGCAAAGTAAACTTAATTTACGAGTCACGTGTTGGAAACTCGTTAAATTTCAAAGCACTTATAATGAGCTTCGCCTTTATGTTGGTATGGTTCTCATCGTGCACAAATCTTTTGTTTAGGCTTGTTAATACTTAAACAGCATGGTTGTGTGATTAAGCCCGAACGCTGTCATTGAATGATTGCTTCATTATACCAAAAATATATGAGTGAACAAAAAGATAGAACAAAGACTTTCGCTCAGTTTCCAAACCATATCTCGATTGACTGTGATGAAATACATATTTCAATAAAATAATTTATTGGACAGATCAGCCCTGAGTGCATTGATTGCATCCGACCTTTACAGTCTTGCTTTCGTTCGCATACTTATAACTTATCTCGTACGTCAATGGATAACGTTGAAAGTTTTTGGATTTGACGATGATCTTACAGTGTCTATGAAATGAAAAACTCGTTGGCAATGCTTCTATTTAATTACACAGATATGTATTGCAGAAACATTCACTGAAAATGTCAACAGATTTCAGTATATAGTCTTCAAGCTATAATCTCGCCAAATTAGGGATGGTAATCCACTTTTTGCGAAATTTTAATGCACGGTTAGAATGCACAATGACGTATGCAAGTGTGCAACTATGCAGAACAACAATAGATTTCAATTTTAATGATTCACTTGCACTCCTCATTTACACCATACATTCAATCGCATTTTTTCCCTATTTAATAACATTAAACTGCGCCAAGAGCCAACTTTCGCACTCCGTACGTCGAAAAGTACGTACCACACAGATGTCAGTTTCTGGTAAATGATTATTCAGATGACGACCTTTTATTTTGCTCAGAAATATGAGATCATGATTTTTCACTTCATAGACACTTTAAGTGATGTTGAAAATATTGTCTGAAGTAGTTTATTACATGTTACAATTTTAGGCTCCCTAGAAGAACTTGTGGAGAATCTTGTAAAAACATGGGAAATGGAGGCTTCACACAAGAAGAATATGTCTCAATGGACTACTATAGACCACGAGAACTACTGCGTACAGTCTAATGGTGGAATAATTTTGGATGGAAAGACAGCTTTTGAGATAGGAAATTACAACGCGCTGATGAAAGAATGTCCCGCTTATCAAAAATGTAAGTATCAGAGATTTCAGAGTAACCGTGTCAATGAGCAATGAACTTGCAAATAGCTCAGCCATTTCCTCATTTTATTCAAAAGACCACTGGTTAAGTTCAACTCTTCGTTTTTCTAAAGTTCAAAATTAGCATCACGAATTAAGGCTTCATGTTGAAGAAGGAGGAAAGAAATTTATGGAAATTACATAAACTAACTGTATTGGCCAACGCTGTAGGGTATGTGGTAGCTTGGTGTAAGTCGATCAGAAGGTCACGGATTCAATTCCTGTCAGGGCTCAGATAACTTTCCTGAGTTAAGCTTGAGGAGCATGCGCAATTTCAATCTACGTGAACTATTCTTACATTGAAGTCTTAAAATGGTTGGAATTTTAGTTGATTATGATGTAAATTTGAAAAATAAAATGCAAATTTATTGGATTTTTTTAAAACTGCAATTGAATAGGAATTTTTCAAAGTTCCTTTGGAATTCCACTTTGTTCTAACTTTTTGTTATAATTTTCAACAACCTCCATTATTGCGCTGTTCTTACCTATTGAAGGATTGTTTTTATACGGAGGCAATGTGAGTTCTGCTTTGTACGCCCCAAAGGTTGTCACTGTAATCAGTTCCCGACTAAATGAGATCCATCCATTCCAAGGTGAAACAGTTTGTTGTACAAAGTTATAAATGGTTAATAGAAAAATAATTTAATCCTAAATCCACCAGGATCAACTAGACTTTAATCAAATTTCCGGACAATTTCGTGCATTAATTTTACTCAGACACCGGCCAGTTTTGCAACTTCGTCAAGAAATTATATCTCGTACGTACAGTCTTTTACTAGCCTTGCTTACCACAGCTTGAACTCCTGTGTTTTGTTTAGTTACCTTCCAGTTGAATAAAACTCCATAAATTTTTCTTCAGGTTGGACGCAACGTGCAGTCAAATCATTTTTCAGAACGCAAAAAAACCCTGTTTCAATGAGCCACGTTTTCAAACATTTCCATGGGGATCCTGCTCCTGCACCTCCCTGGAAGTCTAAGAGTACTCCCTTTCGACGTGTGTCCCGACGGACCACAACTCAAATGTAGTAACCAAAAGCTCTCATTCCCCAAGTACATCATTGTCGAAATATCTTTGAGCTCTAATGGTCTATTATGAAGAGAGCTTACAGTGAAAACGGAAGTGGAAACAAGCAATCCAGCATTGCCTTAAAGAGAAACGTACATTTCACATCCCGACAAAATACTACCTCAGAATAAAAGATCTGAATTGACTGCAAAATAGCCGCATGAAAACAAGTTTTGCCTTTCTTATTTTAACTCACCACAGTTTTTGGATAAAAAAATGTTAATTTGAGGTTTCAATTATGATTGACTTTCATTACGCGAATAGTCGGTAGGATTTTTATTAATCTGATGATCGCTTCCGAAGGATGAGGGTGAACTACTCAAGTAACCGGTCTTTTCTGTTTTTAGTCTGTCTTAAACAATATACCATATTTATGCTCTACATTACTGTAGAGAACTCTCCACGGCTCGGGTATGACAAGTTATAGGTATATAACCTATACATATATTTATGTATGCATATATATATCCATTAAGAAACCGTTGCAAAAGTTTCAGATTTTAATCAATCGAAGTGGCATGCTAATAAAGTAAATGTTTGAACCTGGGAGAATCGTTGCATATTTGTGGAAGTTGACCGTCCAGGTTAGCGTAGTCTTGAGAAAGACTGTTGGTTGAAGTGACTGACGTTTCTATTCTGAAGATGACCGTCGTTAAGGCCGTCGTCGCTTCCACCAACTGTCTTTCTCAAGACTACACTAATCTGGACGATGAGTTTCCACAAAAATGTAGCATGCTAATAAATTCATGTTTTTCTTATTCTTAACGTTAATAACGACGTAAGACAACGAAGAAAGAAGTGCAGTTTTGTCTCGTTGCACATTAGTTTTGTAATTTTTTTTTTACTCTAGATGCCTTAAATGATGATTTTGAAGAATCACATAATTTGTTTCGCGAAGCATTTGTCGACGGTTTTCCTTGGGAGGTGCTTAAGGTGTTGAGCGGTCCTCCCCACGTTGTTTTTACTTGGAGACATTGGGCTAAGTTCTCAGGGCACTTTCGAGGACGGCAAGGAGGTGGGGAACTCATGGAACTCTTCGGCCTTCTGCGTGTCAGTGTCAACGATGATTTGAAGATTGGAAAAATTGAAGTATTTTACGATCCAGAAGCATTTCTGCAAACATTGGAGGGAAACAACGATCTCCAAAATTTGCACGACGGGCAAGCCATTTTGGGCAACATTAAAACAACTGCAATAGAAAAGAACAGTTAGAGTGATCATTTTGTGATTTTAACTATCAATTATAGAAGGTGTTTTGGTATAATCTCGGGCAAATAAGATACATATTTAAGAGAAATATGTAAAATAATTAAGGGCCGTCACTCTATCGTGAGAGGTATTAAGAGAAATCACAAGGCATGTGTTAAATTGAGATTTTTGTACTATAAGAGTGACTAGAATAAAATTCACTTACTTTTTAGTATATCCAAGCACAACTGCACAAGTATTCTACTTTGTGTGCAATATGAAAATTATCAACTAAACGGTTTAGATTTAGGTGCAAGAGCATAATTTTTGACTACATTAGCAACAGTTGGGAGAAATTAGGGGTAGCAGTGTACTTAGCGCTTGTCGCCAAGCTGTAGATGTTGCAATAAAAATAAAGTTTTCTTACATTTGGCCCGAAATATGTCATGTAAATGCTTATAACATAGACCAAGAGGAAGTCCGTATAATTTGATATATTTTCAGTCCTGATTTCATACAGACTATTTGACGTGACTGTTATGATCCCTATCATGGAAAAAAAATCTTTAGGCTACGGTAAAATGTTGATATGTAAATAACTTTAGCAAACAATTCTATTTCAGAATCATCTTCGGGGTAATATGAAACAATAAATTCACGGTTATTCTACACTGCTGAAGTCGACTTGCACCTTCGAGAATCCGGTCCACTGCCATGCAGAGATTGGGGGCAAGTTATTATCCAACTTAAGTGCACGAGATATTCTCGCGACAACTTAACGCTATCTATAAGGATTGATCGTTTTAGCAAACAAATTATGAAAAACAAATATTAAACTCAGATTAATTCATGTACATCAGTTAAATTGGAGTAATGCAAGGATATTTTCACAATACCGTACGAATATTTGCGAAGGATGTTTTCAAGTTTTTTCTTTCACAACCTCTCATGTACTGTAAATGTAAACCAAAATAATTCCAGTTACTCACAAATCTAATTAACACCTTTATTTGGTCCCTTTATTTGAGCAGCATGGAGATCCTTTTTCCGGATATTGGTCCAGGTAATCGTGTGACGTAATTACTATGCACAACACAGTTCAGAATGACTGAAACTTTCTCTTTCATTAATCGTAACAATTTGCGTAAGGTTAAAAATGATTTCTAAATAGCTGCAATAGAACAACCAAAGCGTATAATCTTGTAAAAAATATGATAGCCCAGCAAATGACTTTTAACAAAATCATAACAGAACATAAGAAAATTTTAATAGTGACGTTTCATTATGGGACTAGTAACGAAACGTCAGTACTACAATTTTCTTAGAAACTATTATGTTCCGTCATGGTTGTGTTAAAAGTCATTTGCTGGGCTGTCATATTTATTACATGACATCACCCACGTCATTGTAATCCATGTCATCGCCCATGGACTACGTTTTGAATGACAGCTGTCAGGATTCTAAAAAATTTATTCAACGCTTGGGTAGTTTCGGAATAGAACTAGAAATCATCCAAAAACATTGCGTTGGGGACAAAGTATTTATCGTTTGTGCGACTGAAGTTTTGAAAAAGGGGACGAATGGTTCCAAATCGAGAGAAGCACTGTAATCGACTGAAGACACAGGAGATCAACCTTTTCTTCCTAGTTGGTCTGTCACTCAAGGTGTTCTTGTGAAATTGTTTAATTGTCGATGAGAGGG
>JBAHVQ010179691.1:3225-16624 GCA_036872915.1 Nanipora kamurai
AATAAACAAGTAAATAAAATAAACAAGTAAATAAAATAAACAAGTAAATAAAATAAACAAGTAAATAAAATAAACAAATAAATAAATAAACTGTATGGAAAGGATCAGCCAAATCAAAACATGCTACTAGCTAGGACGATTCACGAATTTGTCCTAAACATATCTAACAAGAAAAAAAAATTTCATACAGCACATTTAGATATATATACGAAATATAAAGCAACTAAAGAACAATAACGATAGCATTATGTAACAGTTGAACCTAGTCTCTATTTTTGGCAAATTCTAGGCTCTAGCATGAGTTTCATGAAACCTTCATTTTTTGTGATTTTTGAACATCAAGCTCTTGCCTTCGCAGTTCTAGTTCCTGTTTTCGTACCTCAAGCTCCTGTCTTCTAAAGTTCAGTTCGCTTTCGTGCTTACTTTTAAAGTACACCAGCGCTTCAGATCTTCGTTTACTTCGAACACCCCTTGTTGCAGGACAATTTTCGTCTCCGCTATCAGACGGTGTCTCGCCTTTCCTCTTAGTCTCACTAGAGCTTCAAGCCTAATATCTTCAGCCAAACTTTCTTCCTCACTCTTAACCTCCGTCTCCTTTTCTTGTTACTCTTCATGGTTCTCGAATAAAGCAATTATTTCTTCCATCATCTCAGCATCACCTCATGCCATATTAAACCAATCATTCGAGACCCTCTCGGTTGCTCAAAAGGCCTCTCCATAAGCATCTCTTTTAGCAACTCCTTGTTGTGTTCCTTGGTCCAATTCATAGTGGGTTTCCTAAGGTTATTAATAAATTCGCTTTGAATTGTGCACATTTCGGTATTTCTGATTAAAAAATACCAAATTACTTACTTGTTGTCAAGAGACTCAACTGGAAAACATGATAAACTTCCTCCACGTTGTGTCACTACGTGTAAACAGTCCAAATGACAACGTCGACGGACGTCGTAGAAGAACACCGATCGGCTGCGACAACGTGAAAATTAGCTTCGCCCCAGACCTTTTCGCGTTTTAGACGTAGCCGTCGTCAAACGCGTCGCGTTTGCCAAACTCCCCAATATTTAAACAGCATGGTTGAATGATTGAGCACAATGTTGACATTGAATGATTGCTTCATTGTTTCAAATACATGTTTCTCACCGTGTACAAGTTTGTAATAATGTGAACAAAAAGATAGTCTGGAAACTCAGCAAAAATCTTTACTCTATCTATGGCTTAGCCGATTAATCGCGCGTTGTTCAGCTGTTGACATATTCAAAGGGTGTAACTTTTCGACTTACATTTTGGTTGAACGTATTAAGATCTTCACCTCCAACAGACTTTAAAATACCAAAGAAATACGATAAAAAATTCATCGTTGGGAATATCAAAATTGCCGTTTAAATACTTCGAAATTTCATCCATGGTGTATCCTTATTCCTGTGCAGTAATATAAAGTCATTACTGAAAAGGAAACACCGTAATTTATAGACCCTAGTGGCACAACTTGGTGTTGGTATCCTTTAGCACTTGAAAAACACTGTTGGGTGAAGGGAGGTCGCGCAGATCTCAAACCAATATTCAATAGCGTTCTTTAATTTATGATCAGCATTACTCTAATCTTTCACTGGCAGTGTTGTGATTTGGCTAGCCTCGGTTATTTCAATTTCAGGTATCAAAAATTTGGGAAATATTCTCGTAAAATTTCTGACTCGTCCCGCACGATTATTCCGCAGTGGTCGTTTATTTCGCTTGACACCAACCTTGAATGAAATTGATTGAATATGATGATAGGTTACTAGAACGAACTTTATTAAAGTTTTTTTTTAAAATTATTATGGAAGATGGGATGCCGGGACAACGACAGCGACAGATAAACAACCACACTCTTAGAGTCTAACGGTATTTATCGTATTCGATGCTCGATGTTCGTTTTTTGACCTCGAAAAAGCTTGGGATTTTGTTCAGTGGTTTCACACCAAGCTTAACAGACAGATAAACTATCTATAGTTTGTGGTACACCACGTATTATTTTACTGCTAAAATAGCAATAAAATAAATTAAATTTAGCAGTAAAATAATACGTGGTGTACCACAAACTATAGATAGTTTATCAATTATCACCATGCAAAACTTCAAAGGAATGATCACTTAACAGGCAGGTTTAACCGTTTCATGAGTTAACGTTTTCCTGAATACGAAACGAATTCCTGGGTGACGCAGAATTGTGCCAGCGATTATCAAAAGGTTATGGAGTCGATTATCGTCTACGAATCAGAATCATCTTTGAGCAAACGTTCTCAATTGTGCAGTTATAACAAAACTATAGTCAAACATTTACCTTTTGGAGTGTCTTGGCGAAGTTTTCTACACCTGATATAGCCTGTAACATGTCGGAAAACTGAAACGGAAAACGCAGATAATTTACAAAATTTGAACATTGTCAAAAGAATAACATTAAAAAGAGAGTGTTGGAACTGTATAAAATCTTCTCCAGAAACCCTTGAAACGTTCTTTTATTACATATTGTATATTGCCCTTTCCTTTTAACGATTAATTCATTGACAATAAGGTTGTAAAGTCAAATAGTCTTTCATATTTGATGGTCTTTGCGGATAAGTGTCTGGGAAAGCTTGTCCCCACAAATTGCAGTTGCAATGTCGCTGTAGTATAATCATGAATTAATTATGTAAATGAATTAGTATAGTGTATATAAGTAGCACTTTTCGAAATAAAAGTAGTAGTATCTTAGAAGTATCTTACAGTCCCTTATATAAAACGTAGGGATTTCGACAACTTTACGGAAACTATATACAGCATGCGGTAGTTAAACCTTTCCTTCTGAGTGTGTCTTGAGGATAACTAAAGACAGAATGGTTGTGGATGAGGATTTGGATACTTCATCTTCAATTTATTTAAAAAAACACGGTACCATTTCACATACAATTTGTTGAATTAAACTTCCAATGCTCCGTGTTAACTCAACGTCACAGACTCTTTTACAAAGTAATAAATAGAAGGGATATAACCAAATACAATTACACAGAACATTAAAAAACATTGCTATGTACTATAATATTATATTATTAATAATAATATAATATTATTACAATAAGGACTATGTACTTTTATGAGACTTTAGGGTTGCACTGTTTTTTTTCTTTCAGCATAATAAGCGATAAACTGTCGACAATAAAAGGAATAAAAGAATAGTTTATTTTTATATTCTTTGAATAGTTTATTTTTATATTCTTTGAAGTTTTGCACAGCGGTTTAAATTCTTAAGCAGAAAGATCAATTTTTACTGTTTCACATCACGTTTTATTAATCCTTTCTTAGCCGTGACTGCCATATGGCAACTTATCAACTTTACTCTGGCTAATGCCAGACAATTTTACTCGTCAAAGTAAGACCTCTTGAAATCCCAAACAATAAAGGGCCATCCCTTATGGGTCCAGTGTTACTACAGGAGGAAACCGGAGCACCCGGAGAAAACCTGCGATGTTTGGTAGAGTCAAACTGGACAACACTCTTCTCACATGTGACCAAGGTAACTTTAATCAGAAAACTGCGCGTAGCCGAAATCGAACCCTAGTCACAGAGGTGAGAGACACGTGCACTAACCCTGTGCCACCAACACCCTTATACTTCTTCATCTTTTTCTTGGCGTTTTGGTCGTTAACAACAACTTTTGAATGAGATTCATCAGAATTATTAGAGGAATCTTTGTTGTAACACATCTATTCATTAGAAGTTTGTACGGGCATTTCCTTGTACTTGAATGTAATGTTGCACGGTAATTGGATGATAACACACATATTTCTTTCCTCCGATCTTTACCTGAACCATGGGCGGACTGTGCGAATTTCCAAATATTCTTCGTAATATTCTTTATCTTCCCGTTTGCTTCTTGACATACATGAATAACATTTTGGTGAACAAAACTCTTCTTTATTCAGAGAAGCCATGTGACGCAAAAAATTTTCAAATCTCAAAATAATTGTTTTTGATCAAGCGTTGTTCACTATTCTCGATTTTTGGATACCCGAATAAGCATCTAGTACTACCAATACTAGCTCTCCGGTGGGGAACGGACCATATAAATCAGCGGATACTTGGACCCATAGATCTTTCGAGAGTGGTGACATTTCCAAAGGATCTCGTGTAGCTCTGCTTGTGCTGGTTTGACACGGTAAACAATGGAAAACAAGATTTTTAACACGTCTGTCTATCCCTGGAAACCAGACCTTGGATCTTAATAGTAACTGCTTTGTTTTTACCATGCCTAAATGACCTTCATGGAAAATCTCGAGAACTCGATTTCTTAGCCTATCTGGAACAACGATCCGACTTCCTCTCATGAATAGTCCTTCAACGTAGTTCAGTTCTGCAAATTCGTTCGAGAAATGACTTGTCAAGGGATCTTTTTGGAAATTCGGATTTTCCCATCTTGGATGTAAGATATCAGCTTTATCAGCTCCCGGATCTTCTCTTGTGAATTCCTGAGCCCTATGAAATAGCCAGTCCGCTCCTGCGTACAACGCTACTTCTGTAATCACTTTCTTCCTCAGATGGTGAACTTAAGAACTCTCGGCGTTGTTCCTCCTAGGCAACATCGTTATTCAAAATCAAACTACTGTAGGTATAATAACCATCGTTCAATCCTCAGACGTGGGCTGCTGTTAGGGTTGTTGAATATAGGAATCAGAGGCTTGTTGTCGGTTTCCACAACAAATGTACTTCCAACTAGAAACATATAACAACTTTTTCATTCCCATCTAATCACGAGTGTTGCTAGTGCTTACGCTTTCCACTTCAGCTTCAAAACTGCCAACCAGCGGAACGTTTATCTTGGCCATACGAGTACACCTTTGTGTCGACTGCCGTAAGCTTCAGCTTCTTCTTCAAAGCAGTCTGTAGTAGTTGAAAACATTCTTCATGAATAATATTGCCAGTTGAACAGGATGCGCCTCCACCTGCCCCTTTGTACTATTTATCTTCGCCTGAATCGCTTTCAGTATTTTGCTCGATTTGGTTGTGATTTTAGTCTTGAAAACAAAATACGAGTCTGACGAGAAGTCTACTTTGACTTTCTCTGGATCTACTGTCCTCTCATAAAAGTAGCTGGCTTTAGTTTCAAGCGACGGTTTGCTGTGCTGCTGAGATATCGACTGCTCTTTTGGAGCTCGGTTTGTCTTCATCTTAATACCTTATTTGTGTACCTTGGGCTTGCACAGCATGTTCTTCGACATGGTTTTCTATAGACATCTTTTCCATAGACATCTTTGTCGCTAGGCATGTCTCGACCAGATAAGACGCACGTATAACAACTTTTATTCTGATTTCCGCTCTCTTATTTATACAAAACAAAATTACTAATTTATATATATTAAGAAGTTAATTGAATGAGCTAAACATAGATCAAACATAATAAATAAGTTAAACTTTCTCTGATCATGACCATTTTCATTTTCACGAGCTTTCGATTGCCTGACTGCAATCTTCAACAGGTAGATGTTATTGTTCATAAAAGGGTAGACCTAGATACATGAGAACAAAAGTGGTAAAATTAAAAGCGAACGAATGTAGGCGTATGTAATTAATGCGTGGGGCTATTGGTGACGGGAAATACAATGTCGTTAATATATATGGTGTCACTTTTTAAGTAAAATAGCGTACGTCGAACGGCCTTCGCTCGAAACGTTAGTTTCTCCATTCTTAAGTTTTGGCAGTTTTCCAACCCTTTTGATTATCAGCTATTGTTCTGGCTGCGGTTTTGAATTGTTGTCGGCTTGAGTTGTTTTTGCAGTATGCCAGGATTCCACAGTTCTTCTTTTTCTTTAGTTTCCTTAGTCGATTACATGTGCGTTGTCAAAATCGATGGTGTAATCATGAAACCAAGCATGGTTGGCAATGTTTGATCCCGTCATGTGTTGTCTTACGCTCCTCACATATTCCGTTTTTCTATATTTCGAACTATTTTCCTGTTTCTCCAATGTAATTCCATAGATAATCTTTTCAGTTGATTTTTTAGACTATATCAGTTTGTTTTTCAATAGGAGGCCTGTCTTTTGATGATACAAATTCTTATGCTAGTGTACGTAGTGGTTTATTAGTTACTGGAAAATAATGTTTTTTGAGGATTTTCGTGAGTGGTTTGGTTAAACCATTGATGTATGATCGAACCGCAGAACAGCAGGACGTACTAGTAGGATCCACACGAGTAAAAACCGTGCCCATCAGTTCGTCAGGCGTTGATATCGCTTTCTCATAATAGAACTACTTCTTTTTGACATCTGACATAAACTTTGTCGGGTAACCATTAGACATCAGAGCCAGGGTAACTTTATTTCTTTCCCTGATTTTTTCTTCTACTTCACAATTTAACAAGAGCAGAATGGAGAAATAGCTCTCTTCGATACTTTAATTACACGAAACAACGACAAAGTTACAATCGACGTTTACGAGAAACCAACGTACACGGACAGATAGTTGGATTTTTATTCACATCGCGACAAGAATCACAAAGTAGGCACAGCAGAAACACCTTATCATAGGGCGTCTATATTTTTTGGTTGCCCTCCAGCTCGATCTTCATTACTTAATGCTGAAACGAAAGTTTGTTCATGCGAGAGCTTGGTAAATATCAGGCGAACTACAAGAATAACTAGTGAACATTCGTCAAACTCGTTTACTCAGAAAAACGATTTCTGATCCCTAGACAGGACTCGAACCCGCAACCTTCTGATGACCGGTGAGACGCTCTAACCATTGAGCTATCATGACTCAGAAGCGAGTAAGGATGCAGGCTCGTCATATGTACTGCTTAGCGGAAGTCACGATGTGATAATAATGATGGACTACTTAATGCTGAACAGAAAGTTCATTCATGTGGGAGCTTGGTAAATATCAGACGACTAGAGGACGTTCGTCAAGCTCATTCTCTCAGAAAAACGATTTCTGAGCCCCAGACGGGACTCAAAACCGCAACCTTCTGATGACCGATGAGACGCTCTAACCATTGAGCTACCACGACTCAGATGGTGAGCGAGGATGCAGGTTCGTCATATGTACTGCGTAAGCGGAAGTCACGATATGATGACGAACGATGTTCAGTTCAAGCCACTGAGTTTGAAAATATCCATGTTTATAAAAGGTGAGATTGTTATAAATGAACAAGCCAACGATATTAATATTGAAAAGACCGTTTTGTTTCTATAGCTCAGTGAATTCGTTGCGCCACATTAATCAGGAGCGTTAACTAACTGAATACAACGACCAGTTTTGAGTGATTCGCAAATCGTTCATCTAAAATATCAACAGCTTCTTCCAAGGAATGAGTAAATAAGTATGCTAGTATTCTTAGAGTGGAAGAAAAGTTTCAACCACCCTATACATGAATCAAAGAATGTGTTCAGCCAGGATTTTGGTTAGTAGGTGATGTTCATGGTGTGGATTTGGTGAACGTCCAGTATTTTACATACGTCATTTGAAAGATTAGCGAAAAATAGTACTCCCCGATCTGTCCAAAGATTGCTTGTAGAGCTGAGATCGTAAGTTATCCGCCATCCATGAGTGCAGGGTGCTTGATCTTATGGCAATTGATGCCTGTGTTCACGCAATGGTTTGTGTTCATACATAACGTGCCTAAAGTAATGTTGTCCTATGTGCTCATGTACCTTGGCTCAGTTGAGATAAGCAAAAGGTTTGGGAAACTGCAGTTTCCCCAACTTTTTGACTATCTACAAATCGTCGTGGTGACGCAGCACTCCAATTTCTAGACCAGTTGAGATAAGCGTGTTGGGGCGTAAAAGGCATACAAGAGAATTTTTAAAGGGCAGTTGGCAACTAGTCGTAGACTTAACACTTTCTTCTTATATTAATTATACAGTGCTCAGACAAGTCCACAATGGCGAAAAAGCACAACGCGTCGCTTTTAAATGTTAATACTTTAATTAAAACATTAATTAATAGAAAACTGAGTGGAATTAGCTCACTCTTAAATGTCTAACTGTACTTAATTCTTGGGTTGACTACTTGGCTTGGAATGATCACAATCAATGTTGAGAGGTGGAAAAAAGAGATAATTAAGGTAGCTAACATGTCGTTGACGAGGTGATCAGTGAGCTGCCGTGAGTGACCATACTTTTGAATTAAAATCGTGGTGAGATGTTGAACGTCTAATGGTACATTTACACACCACGATTAATCGGGTCGATCTGTGGTGTAAGTGCATGGTAATTAACAAAAAGCAGGCTAATATATTCGCCGTGTCAAAACCCAGCCTAAGTCATATTTTCTCAGCCGCTTACAATCCAGTAAGTAAATTCATAAAACTTGACTTTAGCGCTGTAAACTAAGATCGACTTCATTTCGTTGATCCGAACAAGCTGCTGTTTTCATCTGAAAGAGATACTAAAAGGGATTTGTGAAGGTTGCATGATCCTTTACGAGATGCTGAGAAGACGAGCGTTTAGTTCTTCAAAGGACATTAAGAAGCTTTGATTTGTACAGAAAAAAAAAAATTATCACGTACTGGATTTTTATAAGGTTTGCAAATGTCTTAGTGCCTGATGTCCCCCATAAAAGTAATTTCAAATATGCCAATTTTCATTCCTTACTCCAAATTCTCGAATTAGGTGCGAAAAGGCTTGACGGACATAGATGCCAGTCCCAATAACGAAAAGCTGTTGTTGTCACTTTCTGTTCTCAGCACGACAGATTCGTAATTTCAACTAAGTGGATTAAACGGCGATAAAGACTTTTGAAAAACAATTATGAAAACAAATATCCACGACTTATATTGTTTTCTTTTCGATTTCTCGGACACACTAACACAAAGGCGGGCCCTGCTAATCAAGAGCGTAATATATTCTAGACAGTGGCATACAAGACACCTTTTGTAATCTCGTTAATATACAGCAAAAATCAACCCAAACGAGATTTTTCCCATCTTTTTAGTGTATTAAACCAATTAACGATGCTCATCGACCGTCTGAAGGGCAGTTGACGTTGCTCTTTGACATCTCGTGAACTTCCTATTAGACGATCGCTTTTCGTTTTTCCATTGTCGATAGGATGGGATACATGGTGCATCAGTTTTCGGTGGTAGAATTTTCTGGGTTCTCATGAACAACGTTATGAAGCACAGTCTCTTGAGGATCGGATGATTTTATGTTTTGGGCAATTTTCGGGTTATGAAATTCTTCGTTTGAATAGTCCTAACGTTCTTGGGTTGTTAACGTTCTTGAGTTTCCTGAAGGGATACTCGGCTTCAGGATAGGACAGATAATTCTTTCGTTCGTTTACTATCAGTGATTTGATTAACGTAAAACATTGAATGTGACATGATGTCAGGATTATCCTCTAGGGTTATTTGAGAAACAAGAAAGAATCAGCTATTCCAAAGACCCTTCAGTTTTTTTCTTTTTCGGCAGGTAGGTATTTTTTGCATCAGTTGAATGATCTTTGAAATCAGTTCAATTTTTAAGTTCTGCCCATGCTTGTGAAACAAACGTAGGCCAAAAAATTTTCGCTGAGGATCAGGCCTTCGCTAGGCGTTGATATCTATGTTGACAAAATCGGTGGGCGTGATGACGAGTTAAGTATTTGGAGCCTTCGAATAAGTATATGAAGATATATCTGCGCAATTCTGGGCAGCAAAACAAAAAAGTTGTGCGGACATCAAGACTATTGTCATATTATTTAACTAAGTGCGAGCAATCTTGTAATCGAAAGTCAATGTGAACTAACACTCCTTATAAAAGCTACAATCGTTTTTCCATTTGCAACTTGAAGGAAGAGCGTATCGCATACTATTTTTGATCTTAAAATATAATATTATTATTATTTATTATTGGTTTTAACATAATTTTACTGTCTTTTTGATCCTTACAGTGTTCAAAATCAATCAATGATACAGCCGAACCAGGATCAATTAAGGGCCATCAATACACTAAGACTTGAAATATTGACTTCAATTGCAGTTATATTTGACTCTCCACAAACAGCAATAAACCATGTGACATGCGGGCAAGTGATCAAGTTGTGGATCTTCGAAGGTCGATTATATCCTCTAAGTCGTACTCTCACCAGTGGTTTATAGAAAACAAAAAAGTAAATTTTCCAGTTAACATTTGCTAATCTATTGTCCAGTTTATTGTCCGAAAAAAATTGGAGAAATATAAGTCAAAAACTTTTGCTTAACGTCATGTTACGTGAGTTGCGTAGCAACGAAGCGTGACATATTATGTGCGCAAAAAGCTTTTCTGATTTAATTTTCCATGCAGATTTAAAAATAAAAAAAATTGGTATGAATGCGAATATCGAACATGAAGTTGGCCATTCTTTGGCATGAACCTGATCTGGTTCAGTACAAATGGTACAAGTTCAACCAAGTTGACTTGTGTGAACTACCAGGTTACGACTGCCGTTGCTCCTTGCTATACTATTTATTTGGTTCTGAAAAAGGTAAATCTCGTCGTGGACTCATTCTTTCTATAGTCATCAGCAGGCTTTGGTTTTTAATGGTGGAATTTAATGATGGTTCAAATGCTGATGGTTGTGGGATGGCTTAAAACTCAATTTTATCCTTCGTCGAAGGCCTCCGTTACGTCAACAGCTTCTATCCTCTTTTAAAGTCTTTTGATAGCGCTTTATAAATAGAGTTCTATCTCAGCGCATAAAGGTTGTTGAAACGTAGCTAACTTCTCATGCACTGATAGCTCATCTGTGTCATTCCAGGGTAAATAAAGTTATTACTGTCAGACACAGAAATATATTTCACTGTTTCAATAACCTGAGCTGTGTTATAACAGTTAATAAAGTCAAACTGTAGGGATTCGTTTGGTAAATTCTGTTTCACTTGTAGTCATACTCCGCTGCCACCCCTCAATCTTTTATTACTTTGGTTGCCAAAAATTCTCTCAGCCTCACATTGCGTGTATTCATTGACTTATAGCATGACTAGCTAGAGCTTGTTAAACTTCATTCCCGAATTCAACTGGTAACTTTTGATGTCCCTCAAAATTCATGAAACCAACAAGTACTCGGCATACGCCCACTCGCAAATGAAAAGACCCTGGTTTCGGCTGCTCACGTGTCTCCCAAAATCTGGGAGGTAGCAAAGATATCCACTGTGGATAGGGTAGTACAGCAGAGTTATGCTAACAACAAAGGAGGCTTCAAGACCTCTGAGAAAAGCGTTTCTGCAGTACTTGTTTCCAACAGCCAACACATTTGTAATTACTGACAATTTCTTTGGACGTCTGAAACCACCCTTGTTGCAAAAACAATTAAATAATAGAACGCTAACAGATGTCCAGGTGAAATGTCAGAGGCTCACCGAACTCTTCCTTTTGCTAGCTTCAGGATTTGCAAAGCTATTGGCGACATGTACATAACAGAAAGAATCTTTAGAAGCATTAAAATCCCAAGCTATTAAATAGCGTTGCTTATGTGAAAACTCTTCGCAACGTCTTTGCACAGCCAGAAACGAATCTTCGCCATTTGTTGGTTATCTTTGGGAGGTGAGAGTATAACTAAATAATCGCATGACTTTATGGAAAAGAGCCATTAAAAGAACGCAAATTCCCTCACAACAAGGAGAATCCAGGCAAATGTAGGCATATGTTTGATCTATAAGTTCATGTCGAGCGAACGTTGATAACAGTTTCATTGCCCAATGTCCAAGTTTATTTTATTACATTGGCATTGGGCAGTGACAAACAGCTTAATACCGCATATAATTAAATGATGAAATCTGCGCGAAACAAAGTAATTCGGAAAAATGTACATGTGACCGGCAGGAAAATCTCGACAAATTACTGGAACCTTTCCAAGACAATCGCTGAAAGAATTGGAAAAGATAGGATTTCGGCTAATGGTTAAAGTACCTGAGATGCCAAAGATAATTTCGTATCGCAGAGAGCGACGGAGAAAGAGCGCATAATTTAAAATCCAATCATAACAATCAGGCAACAAGCTTTTAGTAAAAGGTTTTAAATCGTTTGAATATGAGCTGTTCAGCTTGGGGATGTTGGTGGCACAGTGGTGGTGCACGTATCTTTTCCTTCGATGACTAGGATTTGATTTCGAATCCATGCAGTTTTCTGTTTGAAGTTACCTTGGTCACATGTGAGAAGAGTGTTCTCCACGTAGTTGAGTCATTCCAGGAAAACAAACTATTTCCTGGTAATTACAAAGCTTGAATTAATTATTCCAATAATTTATTTATTTCTTCAAGCAAAAAGTTAAAACGTTCATTACTTCGGTTAAGCTAGATGCCATCCACAGAAATAATAGAACAGAATTGACCACAGATGACATCCCTTTGCTTTTGTAAGTAGAAAACGTATCAAACAAGTGTATTTCTAGATAGTCAAATTACCGATATTCAGATCGTATTTCAAGCTGTACTGGTGCCGTGGATGTGAATATGATTAAGCAGTCGAAAGATTTGTTTTTACTCAGTACGATTTAAACCTTATTCTAAAATGTACTTTCTGTCTACATTAAGCTCAAAAAGGTAAGTGGCAACACAACCAGGATTCATGTTGCTGCTTCATGTTCACGGTAATGATAGCTGTAGGAGAAGGACAATTTGAATCTCGTCATTATCGATATGAGGAATATCAGAACTCCAACATGCAAGCATCGAACACGATGATGATGCTGCTAAGAGCTTTGCGTGCTTGAACTGCAGATGGAAAACTATAGTACGAACATGGAAACATGAGGTTTAGTTGCATTTCTGTCAGGGAAAAGATTATAAAAGTGTAATATGCCCCACGAAAAGACGACATTCCAAATGGTCGCCCGTTAAGAACTCGTTAGTACATGGTGATGGATATGTTATTGTTATTTTTTCATTAGATTCTCGTTCTTTACAATTTTTGATTACAATTTGTTCCCATCCCGATAACAAACACAATTTGTAAGTGATATGTTTTCCCAGCATCCAAGTTGGTCTTTTATTTTCGTTTAATTATCCATACCTGAGTAAGAAACGTGTATCATTGTTTCACGTTTTACTAACTGCTTCCTGGAAGCCTGGAGCTCAATAGAACTGAATATTAGGTATCTGTTTAGGTATCCTATTATGAAATAGAGTAACTAAGCTCGTAATACATTCAAATAAGGTTGATCCATGTAAAAATTCATGGTGTATCAACTGCAAATGTTGGGAAATAAATCAGACTTGCGATTGTTATGCTTAGTTTTCTTATGAATTTGAACTACGACGCATGTCCTTTTACCACTTCATAAAGTTGTCCTCTTCTGCTATTCAAATTTAATTTCACGATAAATTGTAAAAATACTTGTATCCAGAGCCTCCGAATATCATTATTATTATTATTATTATTATTATTATTATTATTATTATTATTGTACTGACGCACAGCATAGATGTTGTCGCTGG
>JBAHVQ010179702.1:0-14454 GCA_036872915.1 Nanipora kamurai
TATTATTATTATTATTATTATTATTATTATTACTATTATTATTATTATTATTATTATTATTATTATTATTATTATTACAACAATTGTCAGGTTTTTTCACTCTGTTAATACATGGAGGTACAGTCATTGGGGGTCAAGCAATAACTAGCAGCCTTGGACACTCAATGTTTTCTTGACAACATTATTATTATTATTAATATTATTATTATCATTATTCTTATTTTTGTTAGTATCCATACAATCATTATCATTACAATAATATATAGTTTCACCAAAGACATGTAGATAGTGCATCGAATTAGACAAATTTTCTACACCAAGTAGAAATTTGATGAACAAAACTTCCATGGAACTTGAATTGGATCAACTCAATATGGTGTTTACATTATACTGCAAAAATTAAGCACTTCACACCTTCCACAACTCTTCCATCATGGACAAGGTGTGCCTTGCTACTCATCTATTTTAATATAGTGATCTAATATTTTCCGCCAGCATTGTATATTATTGAGATAACCTCCCTTTCCTGCCATTTTCTTGAATGTCTACCTTCCGTGATCCAAATTTGACAATTTATTCATGAAACACTCGACCAACAAAGACTCCTTTGGTCTTCGAGTCGAAACCCTTGATCACATTGTCAATGAATGGCAGGGACAAGTGAGCCCTCTCAAAAAGACATATTGTGAAGGAATGTTAATTTCCTGAAGATCAACTGATTAAAATAACTCTAGGTACTACAAATTCCTGTGATCACCCACCACTGGCGCCAATATATACCGTACAGCCGATTGTTTTTGACAACCAACTGATAAATAATACACATACGGCAGTCTCGAGTTCTTCAGGAAAATCTCCACCGCTTTCATCAAATAATGTTGTTTACTCGCTACATAAAATACAATACACTTCCGAGTGAGCACAATGATATTCTTCCCGAAAATACAAACAGATGGACGGGAATTTTTAATTGAAAAGTTCTCGAACAGTCGAGTTGTTTTAAGAAGCAAGGGAGTCTTCACACCTTGTCAACAAGATCGAAAACCTGATAAGTTCGTGGCAAAGTACCTAACCTTGATTTTATAACCTAAAATCTTACCTCTGGATCGATGGCTACCGATAACTCTTCGATCTCCTGCAATGAAAGTCCTTCCAGGAGCTGGAATTCGTCTATATCGCTGAATTGGTCCACTTTTGACATCCTGATATCTCGATAAAGGATCGTTCAGATAGCTTCGTTTCAGGTGAATTTATATTCAACTTTACTCAAACTTAGGTTAATTCAGCTTTCCAATGTAGTTAACCTTCGTCGTCAACATATACTTCGTGATTCCTACTGATATTTTGGCTTCAAAATATTAAAAATAATCAAACAAACTAACATAAACTTCTCTCGACCCTCCTTCGCTGACCAAACGTACAATCGAACTAAATCGTTCCCAAGTCCCAACCCCCGGAGTTCAGTGCCTCACATTGTCAAACTAACGGTGCATGATGGGATACAAACGTCAACCGTCGCAGTAGGAGGAGGGGGAAGAGGTGGGAGTTAGGAAAAGCCGATCTATTTCAAAGAGCCCACCGACAGGGCCGTGACTAAGGGAGGAAAGTTGTGGGTGGAATATTCCTCAAGCGTAGTTCAGTCAGCAAATTAAAGGTTTAATTCGGCAAACCGAGAAACATGACCATGAATTCTTTTGAGGATCAAGAAAACAAAAACTACCTGGAAAACCAGATGTTTGACAACTCGTCGTGTTTTAGCTATTTTTCCGACGCAGCAAACCAGGTGATCTGGAAACAGTAAAGTGGACTGGAACTAGCTGTTAAATAGAAATCCATTTTCTGTTTTAAATCTAGTTAATATCTCACGAATTGTATAAAATACTGTTCTTAAATTCGTCATGGAAATACCTTTCCCTTTATTGAATACTGACACTAAGTTTCAAATAGTTTCACGAAAGACACAGAACGTTAGAACTGATTAAAGATATGAAACTGGGTTTATAGTGTGCTACTAGTCCCAGGCCATTTACTTGTGGTCAGATCACCTGGAATATGAGCGACGTTCACATTTTTGGAATTTAGGACGCAATAATTTGGGTCTCGAAAGATTTCAATAGTCGAAATATTCCAAGCCATCCTCTCGTCTTCAAAATTCAATGACAATCCTGAATTGACCTTAACTTCATGATAATCATGAATGTAAAGTGCCACTAAACCCCAACCCTAATCATAACCCAAACGCTAACCTTTAGTCTAACCCTAACCCAAACCGTGACACATCTAATCCTGACACATCAAACAAACAAAAAGGTCCAAAAAAGCAAAAAAAATTCCAAAAAGAGAAGAAAACAAAAAAAAAGGTGGGGTAACAAGGAACCGTGACTGGCACCTACTCAAGAAAATGCACTCTACTGGACCAAAAATCTTTCTGACGTTTTATTTAAAGGCATAGAGTATTTCGTGCCAAAGAGATTTTAGGTTCACCTCCTCAACATTATTATGGGTCATAGATCACAGGTTATTCCAGTCTTCTATCATGATTCGTTGACAAGTTATCACGTTTATAAATTGACCTTATTTTTTCCTTGCGGGGTGGTGATTCCTAGTTACTATGACAACAATTTTCAAAATAACCTTATATTTTAGTTTAGCAAGCATCACCAACATCTTAGTATAGATGGCTTTTAATTTCACTGAAAGTACCGCAAAAAATTTTTTTTGGTAGGGGACCACCTTAAGTCGAAAATCAAAGATGAAGTGAGTGGAAAGTGCCAAAGTTAAAAAGAGGCCATATGTCCTGTATCCGGGACATTGGGCGTCAATTTGTTACAAATAGAGGGCTGAGTCGGTGGTTTTGAACGAAGTAGATAGGTAAAAGGGTATCGGTAGTTCTTTGCCAAAAATGGAGAAAATAAGGAACGCCTCTCCTATTGTCAGCATTAAGAATTAATAACAAATTAGTCTCATCTTCATTAGAATTTTGCTTACCATTCACTCATCTGAGTGGTTTCATTCATTTCCCACCTTCTTCCTGCATACCGATAGAATATTTGGCAATTAAACACGGTAACATGAAATAATATTATATTAAGTGAAGGAAATTTTTGAGTGTCAGAAGACCAAAGCTGCCAGCCTGCGAATCTAGCACAGTGCTAAGCCAACTGAGCTACGAAGGCCGTTGTTGAGAGAGTGGTCAAAGAATTGGGCCGAAAGTTTGTTTTCGAGATGAACACAAAAAAAAGTACATGTGCAAACTCTAGTTTCCGTACGATTGTTGCTCGAGTTACATCGATGAAACAGGAACAAATTGATAGGCTTGTCTGAAGGAAGACATCGCCCATTGTGCCAAGGTTCACATTGAAAAATCCGCAGTAGCTAAAAACCCCCCGGAAAGATTCAGTTGGAGGAAGAGTAGCAGTGTGTTCATGTTAGTAATATGTTTTGTCATTTTGTTAATTTTGTGGTTATATTTTAATAAATTGATCGTTTGATTGATTGAAGAACAGCAGTGTGTTCATGTTAGTAATCTGTTTTGTCATTTTGTTAATGTTGTGATTACATTTTAATCATAGCATAAGGAGTTTTTTTGGACTAGTTTGATTTTTTTCGAACTAGTACATTTTTTCCAAATGGTATCACTTTTTTGAATTGGAACAAATTTCATAATTTTTAAACTAAGTTTACTTGTTAAAAATAAGATTATCTAAATAGGAATTCTTATCTTTTTGTCTTATAAGGTAACTTGCAAAAAATTATCATCATCATCATCGTCGTTATTATTATTTTTATCCAGACAACAAGATCAAGTCGGAGGAGTCACTACTTATTGCCAGTATCAACCAATACCTCTGGAGACATTATAGGGTATCAGTTAAGATGTACCTAAAAAAATGGGTGTTGGTGGCACAGTGGTAGTGCACGTGTCTCTCACCTCTGTGACTAGGGTTCGATTCCGGCTACACGCAGTTTTCTGATTAAAGTTACCTTGGTCACATGTGAGAAGAGTGTTGTCCAGTTTGACTCTACCAAACATCACAGGTTTTCTCCGGGTACTCCGGTTTCCTCCTGTAGTCACACTGGACCCATGAGGGATGGCCCTTACTGGACCTCTAGGGAGAACAGCGTAGTTTAGCTGATAGGGTTATCCAGTATAAATAAAGTAACTTTACTTTACTTTACATCACCAGCAGCCCCTCGATTGTGCATGAAGGCCAACCTTTAAACACCACTTGGTTGGCTTTTTTGTCCAACAGACATAGGATTTAGGAAGCTCCCTAGGATGAATTTTAATAGGAGACTGGTAACTAAATATGCTCCACACCCATACGTAGATAGTGATCTTGTCGAATCGTTATTCTACCACGACAACATCATCCACGTCTATGCAAATGTGAAATTTGGGATTTCCTTCGGTTATTTTTTTTTAAATTTTATAATTAAAGCAAACAGAGGAAGCTGAACAATGTATCTAATTTTCAAAATTTTTCGTAAGAAAGGATTTTTTAAAGTTCACTAAGTCTATTGCAAAAAATGTACCTGACAACCTACCCTGATATTTTGATATTTTATTCTTTAGAGGAATATCTAACCTTATATTAATTTTCCGAAAAATTCACGGGAGAATCCAAAGAAAATGCGTCCTAAATGTGATAACCGTGAACTTATGCCGATGTTCCAACACCATTATTACCACTTTAAAAATCAGAATCACAGTCAGAATAATTTATTTACACATCTTTATAATAATGTATTTACAGATTGAATATATGTCTAAGTAAAAGTCATTGCATTGACCTATACTTATTTAGTGAAATGTACGCAGTGTCTAAAGTAGCACTATATATTTGAGTTAACAACTACCTACATGTATGAATTAATTTAAGATATCCTACGGTATTGCATAAATAGAAATGACAAATACAGCTAATCAGGATAGCAGTATCAATAAATAAACGTATAAATAAATGTACCTACATGTATGAATTAATTGAAGAGATCATACGGTATTGGATAAATAGAAATGACAAATACAGCTAATCAAGATAGCAGTATCAATAAATATTATTATACATAAATTATTATATTATATATATTATATATATTATATAAATTATTATAAATAAATAAATATTGAAAGTACAAAAATTACATTTCATTCTATATAAGGTATTCCTTATGTTTCCTTCTAAATAATTTATAGTGTAATTCTAAAATTACACAATTCAACAAATATAATCAGATGTTTATCATGCTTTTTCTACAGTTAGATATACTTTGTACCGAACTTAATGCTATTTTAACGATAGAAATGCCCATAAATGGAGACCGCGCTAATTGTGTCCAGTGAACATAGAAATTGCAGAAATCCTGGATGGCTCGACCGCTGTTGGTTCTTTCTCTGGCATTTGTCGAGTCGGCATTATGAACGGATTGGTTGCTGTAACTACATCTCCCGACATGTGCCAGTCTAGCATGTTGGATGGATGGTTCTGCATTCTCTTGTATTGATTGCTGTAACTTCATTGATTGTCACTGGTCACGATGAGTTGATTGCGATCAGTTCATTCCCTGGATATGTTCCACTGCTGTCACTGTATTCGCTTTCATTTGTTGCTCTGGGTGAATCGGTTGCTAACTCCTCTACAATCTCTAACAATTGTTAGGTCTAGGTAACTCGGTTGCTATCATTACGTCTTCTGGAATTCGTTGGCTCTATCTGTTTTGATGGTTGTCACTGCATTCTCTAGTATTTGTTGGTATGGTTGGCTTAAAAACGGCCACTTCATTTTCTGGCATTTGCTGGTTCCGGACTCATGACGAGTTAATTGCAGTGACTAAACGTTCTGGCATTTTCCGAGTTTTGATGGCTTGTTCGCACTAACTGCATTCTCTGTATTTATCAGTTTGGGTTGCTTGGTCGCTGTCTCTTCTTTCTCTGACAGTTAGTGAATCACGACGGCAAGACGATTGTCGTTACAGATGTTTGGTATTTCATGGTGTGGACAGTCAGCTAATTTTCGATTGCTTCTCTGGAATTTGTTGGCTTAGACTGATTCTACTGCAGTTACTATGTCTCCTGAAAAATGGTTGGGTCTGGCATGGCAAAACCACAATGGTAAGTTTCACCTTCATGAAAACTCCGTCGGCTGCATCCTTTTGTTGATACCAATGCTTATGCTTCTTTCAAGATATAAACAACATCATCCCTTGTCATATTCTTCAGAAGTTTAATCAAGTTGTCCACGGTGGCATCGTTTCCAGTCCCCCATTCTTTTAACAGAACATCGGTTGGATTGTCACACTGCTCAAATAATTCTATATCCTTATCCTCGAATTTCATTTTTGCAGCTAGTCCACGAAATTCACGCTCTAGAACTGACCTTTCATTGAGTAACTGACACACTTTCCCTTTTTTGACACTATCGAGATCTCGAACAAAGAATGGCTTCTTGCAAGTGTCAGTGTCCTAACTGGTAAGACCTGTAACTGAAAAAAATATGAATAACATAAACCTTGAGAAAAAGTAGTCTATATAGAGTTTCTTACAGTGCAAAGGAAAGTCACTGTTCTCTTTCGTAAATGTTTTATGCAATAAAAACCCTCTTAACCCAACTGGTCCTACAGTAAACGAATAAATTTCTTACGCAGTCAAGTCAAGAATTCGGTCAAAAGTTTTGACTGTAACTTGAAATATTACTGCTAATGACCAAAAAAAGGAATTGTGGCAAACTATGTCTGGTGGTACAGCTCACTAAATTTGTCAGCGGAAAGTTGTCACAAGAAAACATTAGGGAGAGAGCCTTTTACATCCTCATGGCTCCACTGAACTACAGGTCCGAAAGTTTCCACCTCAAAATCATGAATAATTAATGAGCAAAGCACAAAGGAAATCACCACCAAGACGGTGTTTGGATATTTGAGGAAGAACTAACATAACTTAAAACAAATTTCACCTCAATTTTCTCCTCAAATACCGATTCTTTCGAGATGCAATATCATACACTTGAAAGTCGTGTTTCATCAGATATCCAAATACCTCGAAGTTTGTAAAAAACCTCTCCTAACACCTCGGTTTTCATCAAACTTCTCGGTGTTTGCGTTTCCTGATGATGTCTTACATCAAAGTTCGTTTGCGAATCCGAAGGCACTTGAAACCAGCTGACGTGATGACCTGACCACAAGGAAAAGGCCTGGAACTAGCAGCACAATAAAAATCCAGTTTCATATCCTTAATCGGTTCTAATATTCCTGGTCTTCTATGAAACGATTTGAAACTTTGTGTGGGTATTTAATAAAGGGAAAGGTATTTTCATGACGAATTTAAGGACAGAATTTGGCATAGTTCATAAGATATTAACTAACATAAATTGCAAATCGATTTCTATTTCACAACGAGTCCCAGTCCACTTCCGTGTTTCCAGATCACCTGGAAGAGATTGCAATCAAACCCTAATTTACCTCTGCTGGAGTTGTTCTCGAAGAAACTATTGATATTCCTAAATTGTTTTTACCTGTTTCTGGATCGCTTCTGTTCATCCCCTGATAGTGAGGCCACTCACTAAGAACATCTGGTTCTTTCAAAATGTGATTAGCAACTGAAGCTGCCATCGCACAAGCAAACCGTTGCCACTTCGAGACCTTTGGTACGCTGCCATCAACGTAATATGATATCCCTTTAATGATAACCCACTCTATTTCACGGTCAAACGCTGCAGCATACACTCCTAAAATACAACCAAAACTAAAGTTAAACATATAGGTCAAAAATACATGTTCGATATGCCACATTTCCACATGTGATCTAAGGAATTACCGCATGTTTGGCTTTCCGGGACGACATGTGTTCCTGGTCCTTCAAAGTAAGATATTGAGTTGAGGGTCTCTATTTCCTGGCTCACAGGCCTTTGTCACTGATTTTAGGGCTATAGTCATGGATTAGGTATGATAATCATTTACTTAGCCACCCTTTTTGTCATTCAGCTACCAGGTGATCTGACCACAACCAAAAGGCCTGGGACTAGCAGCCACATAGAAATCCAGTTTCATATTTTTAATCAATTGTAAAGTTCTGTGTATTTGGTGACACTATATGAAACTTTGTGTCAGCATTCGGTAAAGGGAAAGGTATTTCCTTGACGAATTTACGAACAGAATTTTATGTAGTTGATGAGATATTGACTTATTTAAATTTTAAAATGGATTTCTATTTGACAACCAGTCCCAGTCCATTTTCGTGTTTCCAGATTGCCTACAATCAGTAACAAAAAGTTTTCGGACATATGCATTTTTTGATGCTTTCTCAATATGTACGATATTTTCTGACCAAATAAATGCTATTCTTCCCGCTCCTTGTACAATGTTGAGTACAACTAAAAGGTTTCAATGTATCCTCATACCTAGCAATATTAAACAGTGGGAGGGGGGTGAAAAAATAGGAAATTTTCACCATATGAAAACAAGTATCTCAACACTCTTTTCACTGATTGTAGTGGTAATAAACTCGTGAAAATGAGGTGTTCCCCGGGTACAATTTACCCCTCCGATCCTCTCGATTTCGCCAGTATTTGAAAACTCTGAGATTGCATACACCACATTCATAAATGGCTGCGAATTTAGTATTTTATTGTGTTCAATTAAGTTAGCCCTCCAAGCCTCATTTTTCTGCTTATAGTTCATTTGGGCACAAAAAACGAGGATCGAAAGGTTTCGAACAGATAATAGTGTGTAAAACGTTAATGTCTCTAACCTTGACCCACAGGTTCAATCGCAATGGCCCCAGAAAACGTTTTCAGAATCTTTTCACTTTCTTTAGGACTATTCTCGAGGTCCGGGCCGGTTAAAATTTCTGCGTCTGGATGGACAGTCACTTCATATGTTTCTGGGTCATTCAACGGCGCTTTCCATCCGTAGGGCGCGTATTTGATAAGATTTCCAATATTCTTGCTAACATTCGACGTGTGACCACACCACTGATGTCGATCATTGATGATTTTTGTGTCAGCATAGGTGGAAAGTTTTCTAGAGATCACGACATCTCCAAGGTTTGTTTCTTCCGAATGCAGACCGCCACAACAACCAACACAAAAGACGACTTTCGGTCTCAAGGCTTCGACAGCAGTTCTCACAACATTCTGAGCACCGTCAACATCGATGAAACCACGACCACATTTAATTAAAGATGTCTTCAGGCCTTTCCCAATCTCGCCAAAGTATACCCACCCAAGGCCTTTGTGGTAGCTCTTAAAGACATCTCTGAGGTAGACATAACAGCACAAGAATTCGTCATCTTCTACAGTCAACAGCAAGACATCCGTAGGGAGTTGTGTACATTTCCAGGATTCCTGGCGCGGATCAACGTTACTCGACTTTGTAATTGGCTCACTTAATACAGGAGGATCGTCAAAACCTTTTGTCAATCGCGCGGTTTCTATAATGTGATAAAATTATTGACATCACACAAGTCTTTAAAGATCTAGCAAGCACACGTGAAAGTCTAAAGGTGCAAAATCCTTCTTCTGAAATTTTTTTAACTCTTTAAAGAAAGGCCGTTATAGATTAAATCATCTTATATACTTTTGGTTCGTTCTTTGCTTCCTTTTTAAGGTTTGTTTTGGTATTTCGAGGTTTTCTATCAGATCTAAACGAATAGTAAATGGTATTTCGGAGGTAAACATGTGTGACGGAGACACAATCTTTCACTTTGTATGGGCCTTATCACTTTCCTGGCAGTACCTCTCACTTTGACGACAAAATCTTCAGGCGTTAACCAGTGTAAAATAGTCTATTGTTAGCCAGAGTAAAATAATAAAACTCTGGTGCTGCCGGAAAAGAGTTATTTTTTTTAGTTCTTACGATGTATACCATGACCTCTAAAAACCGAAATGTCAAATTCTATTTGAAAATACCCGACTGAGAATATACAGCAGATGTTTCCATGCCATCATGGGTAATTCTTATTGAAGATGACTATTTTCTTACATGAAGGAGAACCGTTTTTATGTTTAACTGAAGTGGTAAAACTTGGTAATGTGGAGCTATATTTTTGATTTACTAGTCTTAAAAAAAGATCAGATAATTTCTTACTAAAATTAATTGGTTTTTACATAAAAAGTACTGACGAGTGAAGAAGCTCAATAGCCAAAAACGCATTTTATTTTGCGTATCAGCAAATAAAGCCAGAAAATAATGGCTACATATATGTAGTACAAAACAATATTTACCGCCATTTGCACTATCAGTTGCTTCATTACTGAATGCTTCAACGACTTCTGAAAAAGACGAGAAAAAGAATTTTATGAAAATTTTTTTTGAGTCTCGTACGCTACTTTTTTCGCTTATCCCATAGTTTATTGTTATTATTTATTTTATTATTATTTAAAACTATTTAAACACGGTAGCCTTTCAGCATAATGCTGTTTTTTAAAAGGGCCTTGTGTGAAGAAAATCTTAGGCTATATGTACAATCAACACAAGAACAAGACACTAAAGTGACAATTATTTACAAGAATAGAATTAAAAACCAGAAATTAAAAAAAAAGTAGATTACTCAAATGCTAACATTCATGTTATTAAGGTAAGTTTTAAAAGCGTACAACGACATATTTCCTGCAATTGCTTTGTCAGCGACATTTATTGGTAAGTTGTTCCACGACACAGCAGAGAAACAGGGCATTAGCAAAGAAAACCTAAGTGATCGATTGCAGGAATACATTTCCTCTTTATATTTCAACTTGCTCAATTATTTCTACATTTAATTAGTGATGATATTTCTTTGGTGCTTAATGGGTTTTTTTTCTCGCTTGTCTTATGCTTGGCTTTCGTTTCTTTATTGACTGAAAGACAGATCGACTGATTGACGGAGCGACCGATTGAGGGACCGATCGATGATCGATCAACCAACGAACCGAGCGCTTGGTTCAAATCTTTCATAGAAAACATTACTGATCCTTTAGCATAAATTCTAGTTCGAAATCTCTCACGAAAATACACGTACTTGCCATTTTTTTATCTTAAAAACAACTCAAGAAATTTTTCGCAAAAACTGGTGTTCTTCATAAAACATTACAAGATGCCGCAACTGATTAAAATTCGTAGTATTTCTCATTTAAACACCAAATAAATGATAAATGTGTTTACCTGTGCATGAACTTGTGTCTTTTCTTTTCTTAAATGCTTCAACAACCTCTGCATAAGATCAAAGAGAGAAGACGCTGCAAAGTTCTGTCGTCTTTCATACTAGTTTCAGTGAGTCATAAATTACGTGACTTAATTTCGTTGGTGAAAAATACTCCTGGCAAACAAGACACTTGACATTTGGGATGTATTTCTTTACAGACCTGTAGCTACGCCCCAGAGTTTAAGTAAGAAATAATTTTATAACAACTGTCTTCTCCAAAGGTATATCTCCACAGAAAATCTACCTTGAGAACTCGTAAATAATTCCCGAGGAAAACAGAAAAGAAAATCATAACCGTGTCACGTCGTTAAATGTAATAAAGACACTTTAAATATGACGAAGGCTCGCTTGTATCTATCGTAAAATTTCTATGGCTAAGAATATATTAATTTCCCACTCTTTTTTCGCCTTCAAGAAAAAAAGAGGGATTAGTCAATGAAGCTATTCAAAAAACGTGTTAACGCACGCTGTTGGATCTAACAAATTCTGCTGTCACCTCATGTTTTATAGTCGGTAAAGCACTCCTGACTGGAATTTTTCAAATAGTTCTTTGATTCTCTTCTCCCCTTGCACAGAAAATTAAAACATCGACTTTACCCTTTTAAAAGCGTAAATGAGAATTCTGAATTGATCAGAAAAACGTTTAACGTACAAAAAAAATTACCTTGCGGGGGAAAGACCAATTCATTTCTGACTTTAGCGGGACGATCTCCTCTTTGGCAGTAAACGTTCTTACTGTAATTGTATGGTTCCTTGATAAGATTCTCGAAGTCCATTTCGAAATGACACTCGTTACATTGGTCACATTTATTGTAAATTTTATAGCGAAGATGAGGCCACAATTCATTCACCATATTAACAAAGATCTGGTAAAATTTATGACAACTTCCCAGAGATTGTTTATTCCGTCACTTTCTGCTATACTGGCAACCAATTCAATCGTGTCTGTTCTTAAACTTTGCTTTGTTATACGAAAGTCCACCGTATCGCAAACACCGGAGAATCTGTCCTTCCAATAATACACATAGTCCGCATAACGGTGGCAACGGACCATCTGCCGTTCAAAAAGACCAACAGGGACAGTACTGTGAAATTTGTATAGGCTTGTTGATTCCAATCTACACTCGTTTTTAGTCTTGGCCGATTTACCGAAGGGTCCAAGCAAACGTCGAGGCAAACCTAGAAACTTCTGAGACCACTTTTTCTTTACTACCATTTCAGTATGAATGGCAGGATGAGCTTCAGCCATCAGCGCTGGAATTAAAATGTACTTGGTGCTTTCTCTACTTTTCCTCGCTGCCTCTTTATCTGTCATCTGATAGCCCACGTCAAAATGATAAAGTAGAGGAACAAGATTGTCGAAGTCAGTTTCTTCAGGAACAGCATTATACCAGATGCATCGCAAAAGGGGCTTTGAAAGCAATCCATTATCAATCAGTTCTTTCTTGTCTGTTTTAAATTGCTCCTCGTCCATGTTGCAAGCTTTAAAATCTTCTCTGTACTGCAGGTGACCTTTCGGATCGTGATGAACAACGTCTTTGATCAACATGATAAGCCATTGAGGATCTGGAAAGACATAATTTTCTAGCTGTTTTATGCCTTCAAATCGTAAAATCTTTCCAAGACTAACCAGGTAAGAAAGGACATAGTGCAAAGATTTTTTTCTATCTACAGCTTTCTTGAATTCTTCATGGCGTCTACATAACCACTCTTCAAGCTCTTCAACCGTCAGGTATTTGGACCCTTTGCTGTTTTGCATTTCTCCGCTCAAATTTTTCAATAATTCTTCAATTTTCACCCATAACGATGGAAGAGCTTCATTCAAATGAGGAAACAAATCAACGTTATTTCCAGTTCGCAACAGTTCTCGTGTCATTAGGTCAGCCTCAGACTCTCGTCCGGCCGATACACTGACAACAATAATCGTAACTGCATCAGTTGGCTTTTTTGTCTGATCTGCAGCCGAAAGAAAGTTTACTGGGAGAACAGGTCTTCTTGTCATCGATAATTTAAGTTTTTCCATTCTGTTGGTTTTATTATCATCCTTTTCTGCTAAATACGCGATATCCGCTTTTATTGACGCCATCTCTCTATCTTCTTGTTGGGCAATTTTTTTTAACATGTGCTCACATTTATCGTATATAATAGTTTTAACAACCAGGTCAGATTTTGTTGCAGCCACCATTACGACGGGCCGCAACACGATGCTCTTTAACTCATCAATCCACTTCCCAGCATTTTCATAATAGGATTTATTAGTCATTTCATATGCCGACAAATCCACAACTAAAAGAAACAAGGAATATTCTTCAACAAAGTAATGACTTGTACTTTGGTACTCCATGTGACCACCGAAATCCCACATTTCTAATTCAAGATCTTCATTCGCAGGATCTGGAAACCATTTTCTTATCTCGATACCCTCAGTCCTCTCTTCTTGCTTTGTCAAATTTGATTTTCCCATCAATAAACAGTTTACAAGGCTCGTCTTTCCAGCGCCAGAATTTCCAATCACTTGTACGCGAAGCCGTTTAGAGTGAATTCTACCGAACTTGGCAATGTCTTCGAAATATTTCAAAATTGCCCTTGGGTTATCGCAGATAACCTGGGGCGGCTTAGCTAGCTTATTACCTTCAAGGTTAAATCTCACGTTATTATCTATCAACGTTGTAAAACGCTCAGGCAATTCTTTTAAGTTATTTGAACTCATGTTTAATTCGACGAGACGAGAAAGTTCAAATACAGCATCTGGTATTAGATGGAACCCACAGTCCTCAAAATCAAGTGATTTCAGTGACAACGATGTTGGGATTAAAAAGCCTTTGTCACCAACGTTATTACCGGAAACGTCCAGATCTTCTAAACTAATGCACCTTGCGAGTCCATCCGGGAATTTTTCAAGACCACACAAACTCATATCCAGCTTCTCAAGCCTCTTCAGTTCAGGAATTGAAAATGGCTGCTTGCCAAGGTTCTCGTTACCCCAAAGGTTCAGATCTTCTAAACTAATGCACCTTGCGAGTCTATCCGAGAATTTTTCAAGACCACATGAACTCATATTCAGCTTCAAAAGCCTCTTCAGTTCTGGAATTGAAAATGGCTGCTTCCCAAGGTTTTCGTTATCCCCAAGGTACAGCTTTTCTAAACTAATGCACCTTGCGAGTCCATCCGGGAATTTTTCAAGACCACACTCACTCATACTCAGCTTCAAAAGCCTCTTCAGTTCTGGAATTGAAAATGGCTGCTTCCCAAGGTTTTCGTTATCCCCAAGGTACAGC
>JBAHVQ010179712.1:0-16622 GCA_036872915.1 Nanipora kamurai
TTCTAACAAGCTGCCGAAGGAAACTCATCGCAACAACAAGCAACGGGCAAAGGCAAAGCCAAAGATCTTCGGTCAAAATTTTTTTCGAAAACCAAACAGACGAGGACGCGACATCAATTGGATGACCTATCTAGACTTCGTTCGACAGGTCGTGCGATAGCAACAGATCACCCATTTTTGACCCCCGAAAATCGACTGGAAACATTTCGATTTAATTCGTCAGCATGTCAAGACATAAAAAAAGATTCCGGCATTAATCTCGGATCGTTCTACAAGAAGTTTCTCAATAAGTTCAAAGAGTCCACTATCACTCACGAAAAAGCATTTTCCGAAGAAGCATAACTTGGTTAATATGGTCCCGATACCAAAAGAAAAAAGGCCTGTGTTAAATAAGTCTCTTCCTAAGATGGTTCTCCGTTATATATCGTTATATTTCTCCGTTATATATCTCCGTTATATATCGTTCAATTCGTAATAAAGTTGACAAACTTTCGTATCGAATGTCTTTGGATTGTTGTTCGTCCTAAATGGCTACCAAGACGAATTTCAAGAATAGCAATTGCAACTGTATACCTTCCCCCCTCGCTCTCGAAACGAGCAATAGAAATATTCTATGACCACATCTGTTACAGCATTGACACGTTGATATCGGAGAGTATGGAAACCGCCTTTATTGTGACTGGTAGTTTTTAACCCGGATAGTAATAATTTTAACCAAAACCGTTTAGAACTCCAGTGTGGCCTAAAGCAAGTGGTCCGGGTCCCAATTGGATTTAAATTTTTCTAACATCACATCCTTTTACTCTACACCTCTAACTTGGCATTCCATTGTTCAATGGAATCCAAAAATAATAGAAAAAACTGTAAATCAGATAAGGAAAGTGACGATGAGACCTATTAAAGATTCAGGTTTGGAAGCGTTCGGGCGGTGGTTGAATACGTATGACTGGTGCACCGTGACAAGTTTACCTACGGTTAATGAAAAACTTGGAAAGTTCACTCAAATTATTAATGAGAACGTAGATTTCTATTTTCCTAAACATACCGTAAAGTTCCGCCAAGAAGACAAACCGTTCATAACAGGAAGAATTAAATCCTTGATTTCCAGGCGAGATAAAGCATTTGGAAAAGGCGATAGGCAGAAATTTAAATTGCTACGTAACAAAGTTAGTGATGAAATAAAAAAGGAAATGCAGCGATTTTATAGATTTAAGGTAAAACCTTTGCAGTCAAATAATCTAAAATATTGGTGGAAAGGAATCAAACGTATATGCGGGATGAGTAAAAAAGAGAAAATCAATCTAGTCAACTCCGAGTCGGGTGAGCTTCTAACGCCCGAAGAGTCAGTTGAGTGTATCAATGACAGTTTACTTGAGTTGACTAAAAATTATGCTAAAATAGCTGACGAACTTCTACTCACTGGAAAGGATCTGAATTTGCCTCTTATCTCAAGAGAAACCTATATCCAAAAACTAAAGGAAATTAATGTCAATAAGTCTCCAGGTCGCTTTGACCCTCCTACGAAAATAATTAAATATTTTGCGGAGGAACTATCAGTTCCACTCATCAATATTATTAACTCCTCCTTTCAAGAGATATGTTTCAGTGAAATTTGGAAAGCGTATGATAGCTGTCCCATTCCAAAGAAAAATCCATGCACTACAGTAGGTGATATCCGACCGATTGCTCTTACAAGTGTGTTTTGCAAAATACAAGAATCATTCGCCTTGGACTGGATGTTACAAGATTCAAAGGACTGGATTAGTGAACGTCAATTCGGAGGAATTTCAGGTTCGTCGTCAGTACTTGCACTCCTTGAAATGCTTCACACGTGGTTTGTAGCCTTGGAAAAACCAAAGTCGGTAATACGTATTGTTTTTCTAGACTTTTCAAAGGCTTTTGACCTCATCGATCACAACATCCTATTAGCTGATCTTAAATCTATAGGAGTCCGACCTGCATTACTTCCATGGCTAGCCTCGTATTTAGTTGACCGCTCACTGAGGGTAAAATTAAATGGGACAGTATCTAGCTTCAAAAAGATTAACGCTGGTGTACCACAAGGGAGTAAAATAGGACCCATGGCATTTATTGCAAAGATCGACAAACTTGTAGATCTGGCGGTCACAGATAAAAGCTCAGGAGAGAACATGTTTCAATTTTTATGGATGATACTACACTGACAGAGATTCTAGAAATGGATAACTATGAAACTTGCTTAGAAAGTAATACCCAAGCAAATGTTCAATGGATATCACAATTTTCAAAAGAAGATAACATGAGACTAAACCTGAAGAAAACTAAGGAAATGGTCATAGATTTTCGTACCAAGAAGTCCGAAATCCCATTGATTACGGTAGATAATATTCCAGTTGAAAGGATTCAGTCTCACAAGCTCTTGGGCTTATGGATTCAATCAGACCTCAAGTGGTACAGTAATACCAATTCGATTGTTAAGAAGGCGAGAAAACGCCTCTACTTTTTAAAAGTGTTAAAGAAATATGGGGCACCAGCAAGTGACCTACTACAGTTTTACTGCTCAGTGATTCGATCAGTATTAGAATATGGAGACATATTGTGGCATGGCGGCCTAACTCAAGCGCAGAGTCAAGATATCGAAATAATTCAGAAACGAGCCCTCCGGATTATATTTCCTGCCCTCAACTATGAAGACGCTTTAGTATCATGTAAACTACTTTCTCTTGAGGAGCGAAGGGATGTGCATTGTGTTGAACTAGTAAGGAGAATGTCGTCTCAGTCGCATAAACTTCATTATTTATTGCCTGATAAAATAGGAAGTATACGGGAAAGAGTAACGAGATACGATGATAGAAAATTTTACAATTTTAAATGCAGGACAAATCGTCTGAAGAACAGTCCACTTGTCTTTGCAATTGACAAATATAACAACAGTTTTTAAAGTTCTTATTTGTAAATAGATATAGTTCTTAAAACTAAGTTTTAAATTAAAAGATTACAGTACTGTTATAATAATTTTTAACTTATGTAAATACATGATAATTAAGGTTGTCCTTCTTCATGTAAATTCATTAAAAACCTGGTATTAAACTCAGAATTAAAAAAGGTTTTCCGAAATTTCGGCAAGAAAATCCTCACTAGGAATGGCTGCGAGTTCCCGGTCGCCATTATCACCTCCGTTCTCCCGTTCGCCTTCGCTTTGGTCAGAACCACCATAAAGGCTGAGTGCATCGGGATTTACACGGATCTCACGACTGTCGCTGGATCCATCATGGTCTGTGCCATTTTCCGTTTGCCCTGTCTTTGGGGGCTGTTCTTGCTCCCTTTGGGGCTGGTTCGTCCGATTCTTTATCGGTTGTATTGACCCTGTTTGGGATCTCAACGGATGGCTCACTGGCACATGGCCTCTTTTGTGTGAGGGCCGAAACAAGTTGCGAAAATAGGTCATTGGTATTCTTAATACCATCGTGCACTGACGAGAACATTGAAATAACATGTGTATCGCCGGAGGTAGATGTATCTTGATCGAAAGAACGTGGTTCGTCGGACCTGTCAGCATTTTCCACTGGCACAATACCTTCGTTATTCGTAGCCATTTTGCATAAAACACTGCATTAAAAAACGTAAAATATGTTAATTAGACAAACACTGAGGTACTTAGCTGTATAGATAATTAATGAAGAATCCTGCAGATATTGTTTATTCGAGCCCGCAACCTCCCAAATCTGCTACGAAAGTAAGGTCACCCATAAATGATCGTTACGAGCCTATGTTGTACGGCATGTGGTAGCTTGTTGTGTGTAGATCTTAAATACTAATGTTCTTCAATCTAATAAACTAAGAAAAGTTTTCTGAGCCCATGACTTGTGAACGTCTAATTGCAATCTCTACCAGTCTTCATTCTCACCCCCAAACCCCGTCTCTTTTCTAAGCATCGCCCACACAAAAAGTTTTTGAGTTTTGGAGACACAGAGACTGGAAAATATTGTGATTGGCTGATTGTATACGGGCTAAAGTCAGCGGAAGGAAACATAAAAGTTGACAAAAGTAACAAAAACACGCAAACAAATAAGATGAACTTTACTCACAGACCAAAAAACGTTATTGAGCTAAACGATAACTGAAAGATCAAGGTATGTGGGTTTTCCGTGCCCAGTAAAAGCCGGATAACCTAAAAATTAGGATGTCCGGTGTCAGTATCTCCAAATTTTTCATGCAGGTGACGTTAAGAAACGACGTGATCTAGGTGTGAGAATGGACAAGTCATGTAAATCCACATGAGCAATCGTTTAATGTGGATACACATGACTTGTCAAGCCTGCGTTTTGCAGTACACATATCAGTTACGAACTAGTGCAATAAGTTCTCGATCATTTAATGTGGATCCACTTCACTTGTCGTAACTGCTGTTAGTAGTACACATGTCAATTACCAACCAGTACAATAAGTAACCTTCGCTCTACTATCCCAGTTCGTGTAGCTCAATCGACAATAGTTAGAGCATCTCACCGGTGATCAGAAAGTTACGCGTTAGATAACTGTCAGGGCTATAGGGCGACTGAAACTTAGAAGTTACATAACCTTAACTCTCTTTAAATTGCATTCGTGGATATGCAAAACTAAAAAATACATACAGGGTGATTATTTATAAATTCTTGGGTTTTGTATTTTAAATTTACAGTGGCTCACTTGATCAGAATAAATTTAGAGCCTTAGGAAATTTTTGCTGATCAAACTGAGCTCCAGACGGGACTCGAACCTTCTTAATGCTCGCCAGTCGCTCTAACCATTGAGCCACTAGAACTCAGATGGCAGAGCAAGGTTATTTAAACCTGGGACGAGCTGGTCGGAAAAGACTTGCTGGACTGCAACCCGTTAGATGTCGGTGAGTCTTCAGTTAGATGTTAATTTGAATTTTGAGTTTGCAGTTTTAGTGGCTCAATATCCTAAGACTTTAATAGTATCAAACTGTAAACTCAAACTTCAGATTGAATTTCTTTGTCCATACGAAAACACCTTTAAAAACGGCTTTTACACTCACAGGCATTTTAAAGTCGTTCAGAACACATTTTGTCTGAAACGGCCAACGTTTAGTAACTAAGGTAAACACGCGTTTCCTTTTAGCTCGCCAGGTTGGATGAGATAAATTTATCATCCAACATCGCGGCCAAGAGTAAAATGTACTTTTATCTGGCAAAATCTTCATTTTATATTTCTTAAACTTGGCATGAGCAATATTACTAGCTTTCTTTACTTGTTTATTGCAGTTTGAGTGCAGAAGTTTTTATTTCTTTTTGAAAACGGATTTTCATGGATAAAGAAAGAAAATCCATCCAGTCACCCTGGATAATTCATGTTTCGAAGACTGGTAAAACTCAGACTCTTACAAACAACATCAATCTGTAAGTGTTAGTTCAGGGTTATGATTCCGTGCCTGCTGTTTTAAGACAACTGGAGACACGTGACGTCTTAATGCATGTCTCCTATTACCAACCAGTACAAAAGTAGCCTTTGCTCGACCAGCTGTGCTCAATGGTTGGAGCATCTCACCGGTGATCAGAAGTTTACGGTTTTGATGCCCGTTAGGAGCGCATAGAATGTTCCTGAGTTTATCAGCTTGAAGAGCATGCACATTTAACATCTACAATTAAACCACTCAGTCACTGTTCCTTGTCGCATAAAAGTTGATAAGATTTTTTATACTTTTACTGCCTGTTACATATTTAACAAAATCTTATAGCAAGAACTGCTTTTAATAGCTTAACAAATGCTAACAAACTAAATAATATATAATTTGATAAAGACCGGTATATGTCAACTTTTACGTTGTCGTAAGGTTTTAAAATTACACTTATCACACATCGGTTTACACACAAGAATTTGTTTAAAAAATGATGTTTGGAAGATTCTAATTGAAAAAGGTTATTCAATTAATTGTTTCCTGACATTTCTGCGTTTTTCGAGTTTTTTTAACCAATCTTTTTGTACTTTTATCTTCATCCACAGAAATGTGATGGACATTGAGCAAATCAATTCACTCAGTTGTTCGACAAAACATGTACAATAACTGAATCTTTAGACCCAGGGCTTAGTTCTTAGATAATGTTGATTTCAATAAAACGTTTCTAAAACTTTGTCATATCAAGGGTGAGTGGACCCCAGGCACGTAGGCGTTGGGATCCTTCTAAACTTTTATTCTAAATATTCTAAACTTTTAGAAATATCGATGTGATGATCTTTTGCAGCAACTTCGTTAAATGAACTTGTTCAGTTCTATTACTTCGTTAAATTTCATTCCCGTTAGTAGGTTTCAGAAAACCGTATTGAATATATTGTACATTAATCATGCGATAACTCGACAAAACGAAACGTAACGTTTTGGTAACGTGTTAGTAACGTAATGTAACGCAAAATAACTCATTTTCAATTTTTGTTATAGGTACAAACAAAATACAAAGAAGTCGTGGAAAAGGTTTACTTTGCTAACGAGTCACTTGTGCATGTTTTAAATTCCCCCGAGAATATGTCATCGTTTCTCGGATCGAAGATGATAAACCCTTGGAGCGTCAATTCCATGATGAACGAAAGTCGGGTAAAAATTATCAAAACGGAAACAAAATTTGTTTTTGATGGCGTGGAGGATTCGTCAAAAATGAACGTTCTTGGGATCGTTGTGTTCTCTGTTGCTTTTGGAGCAATTCTGAGTCGAATGGGAGAACATGGCAAACCAATGACAATGTTTTTCAGTATTTTACTGGAGGTGGTCATGAAACTGGTGACATTAATTATTTGGTAAGTACCAACTGGTAGTACTAACTATAGATTATTAAAAAGAGGTTTAATATTCCGAAGGCTGAAATTTTTCATCAATGCACATATATGAATGACGTCAACGTAAAACTAAGGAACAACTTACAAATCTAAGCTTGCTTTCTTTGCAAAACAGACTTTGTTTCGAAACGTTCACGAAGTAGGGTATTAGAATTTTTATCGATATGTATACATGTATATATATATAGTACGACAAAATGACACACTTGAATTACTTCATTTAAACTTTAATCACTACAATTTTGTTTCGTATGGCAAGCGCAGCTTACCACACTCGTCAGGTGATTATCGCGTTTGATGTTATGGCTTAGGTAACTTGAAACTGGATTAGCACCAATGGCGTCATGAGAATGGTATGTGATTATGAATAATAAGGCTGTCCGGTTATTGGCTGCTTAGCAAGTGTTTTTTCCTACGTCTAAATGTCGATATAAGTTCGTTCCTAGTGTTCAGTGAACTCAACTCTGGATGGCAAATTATAATAAACAGGCATAGGTTGCATCTTTTGGTCTTGCTAGAATAGGGAGACTAACTAAGGGGAACACCTCGGTGCCGGTTTCGGTATTTTGGGGGTAAAAGAACCTCGGTTCGGGGTCGGTTTCGGTACTTTTAAATGAAGAACAATTCAAAGCATTTGCTTAATTCTTTGTACATAACATTAAAACAAGTTTCTAAAGTTATAAAAGACTATCAGTGAAAAATATCTTTCTTTTCGGATTCTTTTTTCTTCTTTTTTCGGATCGATTAAGGTATTTCCTTCGGCAGGCGTGTTATTTAGTTTCTGACACGAAGCATCGGTAAAACGTGACTGCGACACGTGAGGAACCGAAACTTTCCGGTTTCGAGCTATGGCCCTTCGTCAGAGAGTGAAACGAGTTCTAAAAGAGGATTGGCAACTAGACTAGGTTTTATACTAAACGGAAACATGTGACAAAAATTAGCCAATGAAATGTGAGAAATAAAAACAAGTCGACGACCTAGCAACCACAAGGAAGTCATTTGCTATTTTTAACGACGATCAGGAAACCGGCACGAAGAGAAACCGCCAGACACCCCAGGGGAATAGCAATTTTCATTCGATAAAAAAGAAAGCAAAACCAAGGGAAAACAGTGTATAAGATGTTTCTATCCCCCATGCTAGATAGAAAACAGAAACCTACGAGGTGGCTAAATAAAAGAAAAATATTCGTTGAGCCCAAGGGGGATGAGTGGTTTCAAGCTTGAAAATGAGACGCTTTTCTTGCCTTTTGTGGCTATCAATGCCACCGGAGATGGATGAGATGGCACAAACTTTCATATCCGAAATCAAATGGTTAGCGCTGTTGAAATGCCTGGCGACAAGTATGCCGACATCGTAGCTCCTTACGGAAGCTGATTTTATGGAATGAAAGTTATGAAATACGAACTATACTTATACCTAATGTTCAACTTGAACTTAGTTCATGTGGTAAATGGTAACCCGCAACCTTCTGATGGCTCTAACCATTGAGTTACCACGACTCAGATGGTGAGCTAGGGTGCAGGTTCAGCATATGTACTGCCTAAGCGGAAGTCACGATATGATGATAATGATGGAAATATACTTAATGTTGAACACAAACTTGGTTCATGTTCATACGATCTTGGTTCGATTCCCGTTTAGGGCTCAGTTTTTCTGAGAGAACGAGCTTGACGAACGTCCACTAATCGTCTGATATTTACCAGTTTGAACCAAATTCCACATGCACCAACATTAAGTATATTTCCATCATTATTATCATATCGTGACTTCCACTTAGGCAGTACATATGACGAACCTGCACCCTAGCTCACCATCTGAGTCGTGGTAGCTCAATGGCTGGAGCGTCTCACCAGTCATCGGAAGGTTGCTGGTTCGATTCCCGTCTAGGGCTCAGAAATCGTTTTTCTGGGAGAACGAACTTGACGAACGTCCACTAGTCGTCTGAAATACGAACTGATAAGCACTGAGCAGTTGATGTTCCATGAAATAACGTTACAATTGGTGGTGAACAGCTGTTTCTAGTAGTTTGGAGGCTACATGAAGTAACGAAATAAGTCGATAATTATCCATATCAATTGAGTTGCCCTGCTTAAACAACGGTGTTACCGTCCCACTCTTCCAATTGATCGGAACAATTCCCAAACAGCGAAGTTATAGAGATGTGAAACCATTGTTCTTATTGTAACATCGCTTTTATGTCAATTTGTTGCAACAGCTTGCATACATACAATGTGTTATAGGATGCATTTGCCACGCTTAATTTGAATTGACGTCTCATTGATATTTTGTTTTATATCAGTCCTTGCACGATCGAGGAGGAGTTCCATTAATCAGACATTTATGTATATCGCCACCATCCAAATTAAATAGACAGCATAATTCTTCAACTTTCAAATGGTCATTTAAAACTTCCAAAAATGTCATTTCTTGTCATATCCAATGCAACTTGCATGTATAGAGGAACATCTTGAAAACTCAGAATACGAGTCAAAATCAAGACGAAAGTTGAATCAGTAGCTAGTATTGCTATTAGCTAGTATTACTATTAGTATTACTAGTTTTCAAGATGTTCCTCTTCGAAATATGTTTTATCTTATATTTTTGCAAATTGTCGGCAGGCTCTGGCTTCTTGCACGTATAGTAATTAATAGTTCCCCCCATTTCCAATATTTTCGCGTTGGGAACGCTTGCCATAGTAAATTAACTGTATTTTCTATTGCCATGCAATTTAAGGGATATATCATGGCAATCCTTTAATGCGGAAGTGGCTCAAGTTTTGATGAGTTTAGTTTAAAAGGACGAAATTCGACTTGGTTGACGTTTGCGATCTCCGAGAATGCTCTTTTAATTCGTGCATTTTCCTACTACTAAATAACGCCAAACACGTCTACTCGCGCATAGTAGAGATAATATTTCGTCAAAATATCTATAATATCTGGAACAAATCTCCATGTACTAAACTGGGAATTCTCCACTCAGATGCGAACGCAGCTATTTAATAAGAACCTGCTCAAGCGTTAATGATGGAGAAGGGTAACGCAAGTTTCAACGAAACAGCAGCTTGGCCTTGTCAATACATGCCATGGTTGTGTGATTGTATGGGAATTTAATAATATCTCTGATTGATCACATCATCACTACGCCACTTTTTTAATCTCTGTGACAAGTATGGCGTTTGCAAAGTACAAATAGGACTTGGAATATCCTGTGAAAATTTGGTGATCTTAAGTTAAACACTTTTCGAAACATTACTAGAGAACATATTCCTCCACCATGTCCACCCCCTTGAAAAGTCTAGTCTGGATTTTAAAATTGAAAATGGTTAATTGAAAAGGTCCATGAAGAATCAGTCTTTTATGACATGTCACTTATATGCATTATTATGCTGTTATAAATCAGATCATATATTTTTTTCATGCAAAAATTATTTTGAATATGTTTTTAGTACTATATAAAATGATCAACATATGTCTTTTAGGTACTCCCCTCTTGGTATTTTCAGTTTAATAGCCGGAAAAGTTGCTTCAATGGAGGACATTGGTGACGTATTACAAAAGCTTGGACTTTATATGGCCACGGTTATTTCCGGTCTTCTTATTCACGCTTTTATTGTGCTGCCTTTAATCTATTTCTTCATTACACGAAAAAATCCTTTCAAATTTATACTTGGTATGAGAGCAGCTCTTCTCACAGCATTTGGCACAAGCTCAAGGTAAGAAATTCATAACTCAACTGGGTGCAGTTTATGAACTGTGTTACGCAAAGTGGAACTAGGATTTTTTTTTTCAGGAATGCTTGATATGGCTTAGATGGTTTATGAAGCCGTGTCGTGACATTCTGCAATCTGCCAGTAATCTCGTTGATTAGTACAAGAAAGAAAGCCAAATCTTAGTTTCTCAGGTATTGAAGTTGTGCACGTCTCATTACTGTACAGCGTTCATTATCTTCAACTCGGTTTATAAGTTGGACTATACATAGCCGAACCAACCCATTTGGGATGGCCTTGAAAGACATGTGCCATTCCTTAACTTGCCGTGGTTAAGCCAGTCTATCAGCTGTGCCGAACCATGCTTTGACATAACACTGACACGGCACAGCGCATAGGAAAGGGTTCCCTGGATCGAATAGGGTATACGGTAAACTGTGGGAGTTGTGTATGGCTGCAGATGACCATTTTCAAAAAAGTAAAACGTATTTGAACAAGTCTCAGGGTGGTAAACATTACCAAATAATCGTCAATATGTTTTGATTGAGCAAAGTGTGATATTATGCATTGCTTAATGTCCAGATGGAGCTGAATTATAATTTTTTCCTTGTTCACTGCTTGTGAACGCATGTACAACACCAAGGTCTCTAAAAGGATTTCTGAACATATTCCCTTATCGGCTCTCTTCCTGCAAGGTCGAGATTATTGCTGTCACAAGTACATTCATTGTGAAAACGAGGGGACGACAAACAGTAGAGAAAATAACGTCAAGCCTCTGCACGACCAAACCTTGATCTTTTAAGAAGAAAACAGCTTATGGCAATTAAAGAAAACGAACTAGATTTTTAGGAACATAGATTAATCTTCGATTCAAATACCCCAAGCTGGTTTTTTGTAACGAGTCTTACAGACAGCTATTACCATTTTATCCCCACGTGCAACCGCGACCCCAGGCTCTCTCTCTTGACCACCCAAATTCTAGGTAGTTAAAAAAACGGTTGAGGGGGAAGGGATGTAAAGTTTTAAAACTGTAGCTGTGAGAAAAACTAGCATGTGCCAGGGTGAGAGGTTAAAGTGTCTGAGTCGCCCCTGGCCAGTGCAAACAAATGAAGTAACTTTGCTTACTTTAACAAAAGGGCTTCGGAAACCAACGCTCCGTGTTGCATTGTTGAAGCAATATGGTCATGTGACCAGCTTGCAAGCAAGGTCTCTTTCTCGACGAAAAGGGAGGAGAAGGGAGAGAGCCTGGGATCGAGGTTAATGCAATTCTCTATTTTTATAAGGTCATTTTATAATGTCTAATCTAAATACGAAAATTAATTATGATATATTTGAAACAAATGCAGCTGATTTAGCTTTCATTTTATAAACTCACTTTGTAAAGGTCATCATCTATATGAATAGATGGAGTGAAGCGTTCATCACCACAGATTAGAAGTCTTATATTTTCTTCTAATTCTTGTGTTTTTTTTCCATGGGAACTGATGTTCAGTTCCCTCTGCCCATGTTGTTTATCATTGGCCACTTTAGGTTCAACACAGATGAACACTCAATGTTTTATGCCTACGTATGCAGATTTTTGGTTTAATTAATTTGTTCGTCCATTTAGCTCGGCAACTTTGCCTGTTACGATTAAATGTCTTGAAGAAAACAACAAAGTTGATGAACGAGTCTCCCGCTTTGTACTTCCCATTGGAGCCACAGTGAACATGGACGGAACTGCACTTTATGAAGCAGTAGCTGCCATTTTTATTGCTCAGCTAAATGATATAAGTCTCAACTTTGGTGAGATTGTGATAACTTGGTAAGCCCATTGGGTAATCTTTATTTGTTATACTCTTTTCGTCGCTCATCCTTAGCTTTGGGGTCAACCGTTTCTCTTAGACTGCCTTTCCCTTGGTTGTTTGAATGGAGGGGGTTATATTTCAATTCTCCCTAGACCTTTAAGTAACACCGTGTTACGTCCTTCAAAGACTTGAAGTTTGCACCACTGAAACTTGCAATCTTCTTTCGTCTTTCACGTCAGTACATAGTCGATTAGATTAAGATTTTTTTATCAAATTAATTCTGTGGCTGAGCGCAGTAGTTTTACAAATTTGCTCGTTTTGGCCTCATATTGGGGGAAATGACGTGCAACATTTGTTCACTTTTAAAGATCTTATTTTCAGTTTATTTCCATGTTTCTAGCGTTACAGCAACAGCTGCGTCTGTGGGAGCGGCTGGTGTGCCTCAAGCGGGATTGGTTACAATGCTTATTGTCTTGCAAGCTGTTGGATTACCTATCAGTGACGTTAGTCTTATTGTTGCTGTGGATTGGTTTTTGTAAGTACACCTTTGTCTCGTGGTTATGGTTATGTACTATGATACTAACGCGTATGCTGTCATGTCATGTTTTGGCAAATTTACGACGGAAACTGTTAAATAACTTACCCAAATAGGGAAAACGCAAAAAAATGATGATGATTGATGGTAACCAACGAAATGTCCACATTATCCCGGTTGAAACTGGCACATTTACATCACAGATATTTAGCACTAAATGTGCGCTTGGAAGTTAATGATAGAAATCTCCAGAGGAATAACCTTCAGAACTATCAAATCAAAGTAATGGTAAACATATGAGACGACTAGTGAACGTTCCTCAAGCTCGTTATATCAGAAAAACGATTTCTGAGCCCTAGACGGGAATGGAACCCGCAACCTTTACTAGTCATCTGATATTTACCAAGCTCCCATATGAACCACATTTGTGTTCATCATTAGGTAAACATGTGACTAAAATGAACAGGATACGAACTCGGTTGACTTTTAATATTTTACAGTCTGCATAGCTATGTCTTGAGAAACACGATTAAGTTTTGACTTACCATGTACAGAAGCTCCCATTTAGACCTCGGAGTTAGAATTTTAAAGTCTGTATAATATATGCCGGCTCCACTGCTAGTTTACTGGTTTATGCGGTCTCGAGTATCAATACATTCTTTTTAAATGTTCATTTAATAACTGTGCTAAAATTACAATACAAAATATACTGTTGGAACTTACGTACGACTATGGGTGACTATAGCACAAAAGACATGACTGAAGCTAAGACATAGACTGAGTAAATTACTTACAAAAATCCGTGAGTGGACTATCAATAACTGAGCTGAGCAGATCTCTGTGTTTGAGTAGCACTACAAAGCACCCGCCTGTACAAATGGCGCGAAAATAAAACGGAAATCTTAGCGGAAAATTACAGCTGTAACATAATAGATGTGCAGTGGTGAACAATACAAATACAGGACATCATCATGTGAAATTAAAGTATAGGACGATCGGCGATTAGCAAGCTGCAAAGCATTTGGAAATTGGAAAACTATTTTTTTTTCAGTTTTGGTTGGACAAATGATGGTTTTCAAAGGCCTTAGTATTTAACATCTACCTCTTAGTTTTTAAGTCTGGTAAACCCTTCACGATTGTTCCGGTCAATAGGCTGATTTCCGTCCGGAAAGAATTAAGCTGGGAAACGACCCCATCCTCTTTCGCCCTTGACACAGTTGACGAATGTTTGTATGACCAGAACGAACCCAGTTAGCCGGGCTGACTACGTTGTTTTCCACCGCTATAAAACAGATGAGATGAAATTGAAATTCAAAATCGGTTTAGTCGGGTTCCATGGAAAATCCGAAGTCAGTTTAAATTATTAATTACAGCAGTGGTAAGATTTTCTCTGATCAGCCTGGTTGATGTAATCCCTTGGTGTTTCAAGTACTATTCACACCATAAGCGGCGGTATTCTATCGGATATACAAGCTCGAGCCGAAGGCAAGTGATTATTTGTCCCATACAACACCGACGCAAATGTTGTAAACTACCTTATAAAACTCAATAATTCATCAGGAAAATTGAAAGAAATTAAGGTTTAATTAGTTTCTGTGTGCCATGGCCTTATTAGTAATAAAAGCTTCGAAATTTAAGAAGATGAAAAATTTTGTTTTTGAAAGCTGGACACAAATGCTGTTAAAGTGAGATCTTGTAGTATATCAGACCAGCAACGAACATTCAACAAGCTCGATAGCTCAACAGGTAGAGCGGCGGACCGGATTCCAGAAGGTGCTAGTTCAAATCCCGCTCGAGTCAACTTTTTCAGTTGACTTCATCAGTGCAGGTTAAATGTGAATTTATCGTTTCATATTATCCTGAAGATGATTCTGAAATAGAATTGAAACACTGCACCTCCATCCTCTTGAATAGCATTAAGTTGTCGCGAGAATATCTCGTACACTTAAGTTGGATAATAACTCGCCTCCAACTCTTGTAGGCTGGATAGCTCAACAGGTAGAACGGCGGACCGGTTTCCCGAAGGTGCGAGTCCAAATCCCGCTCGAGTCAACTTTTTCGGTTGACTTCAACAGTGTAGGTTAAATGTGAATTTATCGAGTGGCCGTTCTGTATCGTGGTATACAGGCATGAGGCAAAGCCGAGTGACTGTATCCAGATACAGAACGGACACGAATTTTGTAAATAACTTCTAAAACGTCCCGTATTATTACATTTCGCATTAATTATGATTAGGATTTAATAAAATCATATCCCCTCGTAGTAAAGCTGAATTACGGAAAATTTGCAATTGAATATGATTAAAATAGATAGATATTTTACAAGTAATACTAAAATATATTTATACTACATCATATGAACGAACAATTGAAAAATTACCTAAGAATCTAATTATAAGGAGAGAGCACTGAACTACGATTAAAAACAAACAGCAGTTCTACATTGAATTAAACTTGCGGATAGCAGCTGGAATGAGTTGTTCATAGAACGATTAGTTCTACACTTAGGTGCTAGAAAGGACGCCGCTGCTCTCAAATTATATGATCTTGGTTTCCTGCGAGGTACCAAAACATTTAGCTTATGGGAGGGTGATGTTATACTAGAAAAAAACCGTTTGCAAAGATCTGAACGACGTTCATTGAGTGTCGGAAGCTTAGCGATCATCAAGGATTCGCTGTATCCAGTTGCTGGAAAATCATTCTTAGTGCTCTTCTTTGAACCTTCTCTATATGAACCTTCAAATGCTGTGGTATGTTAAAATGCCACACCTTGCACGTGTGTGGTTAGTGCCATTAAACTGCCGTGAAACGGGCTTATCAACATCATTTTTTTACGGGCGAAGATGTTCAGCAAATCTGTCCAAGAGACGTCGGCTAGTTTCGCCAATGCAGAGTTTGCAACATTTACTACAGGATCTGCAGTAAATCATGTTAGAAGAAGTGCATGAGAAATGATGTCGAATTACGAAGTCAGATTTGGGCCCACAAATCTGGGTGGTAGGCAACCTCGTCCCCAGGACCATTTGCGGAGGGGGAGCGCCCACCGCGTGGAGGCAAAATGCCCTGGGAACGAGGTTGGGTGGTGGGGTTAAGGAAAGCGCATGTGTAGCAACGGGCACGAGAGCAAGAAAAGGTACCAGCTGATGATGACGAATCTTGTATTAAGGTACTGTGCACTAAACAGTCTCGAATATTTTTATTTTGTTGAAAAGAAATCAATGGGTTGTCAGCAAAAATTCCCGATGTCTCAGGATTGTTTTGTAAAATATTAAAATTACGGATGACAATATCTTTAATTTTGTAATTAAAAGGATAAAATGTCAGGACTAAGGGAACCTTGTCAGTGGAATTTTGTCGCACATATATTTTAGGAGTGTCTGAACGTGAAACATTGAAAGCTTTTTGGATGGCGGTATCTAATAAATGATTCGAATAGCCGCGGTTGACAAGAAAGGATCTCATTTCCAAAGATTTAGTGTTAAAATCATGGTCGTCACTGCAAAGGCGGCACTAAGCATGATGCTGTACCTACCCTATCATCTGACGACTAGAGGACGTTCGTCAAGCTCGTTCTCTCAGAAAAACGATTTTTGAGCCCTAGACGGGAATTGAACCTGCAACCTTCTGATGACCGGTGAGACGCTCTAACCATTGGCTACCACGACTCAGATGGTGAGCTGCGGTGCGTACAGCCTAGCGAGCACGCACCTCATGGAAATCAGCTTTTGTACGTTGTTGAGGCTAGCGTGTCTAAATAAAGTATGTATGTATGTATGTATGTATG
>JBAHVQ010179733.1:0-16619 GCA_036872915.1 Nanipora kamurai
CCCTGATGAAGACACTAGACCGGAGTGTCGAAACGTTGGGTCGTGAACTGTAATTTCTTTAAGTTACGTTCATAAAACTTACAAACTAGAGTAGCATTTGGTATGTCTGAAAATACCGGTAAATTTATAAGTAAATTTATTAAATGTTATCAGAAATTCAAGGGATCTATTCGGTCTTAAATTCACGCCCCAGCATTGGGCAACGAAGGAAAGGGAATTAATTAGGCTGTGGCGGTAAACAAGACACCTACAGTGGTCGAGACGGGGACGATTTGTTAGTTTAACTGCCCGTAATATATTTATGTTAATACCGATTTTTAGGGCGAGTATGACGTCACAGACGTATAACACGTCCCACTCACAATGGGTTCTGTAGTGAAGAGTATTTTGTATTTTGTGTGGTTATTCCTGATTTGCTGCAAATCTCCGGGTTTATCTTTGCCATCCTAGTTTATGACGATAATAACACACAAACTATGACGTCATTTATCAAATATAACGTCATACATATAGCGATGTCATCAAGCTACATTCAAACTTTTGCTGGATCCGCCCCTGATATGTAATTACAGAAGTACCGATAAACGAAGCCCCTCGCTCTCCAATGCAATGTTGAGTAAATGTGAACTGCACGACCTCAAAATATAGACAAATACGATAAAAATTACAACATCGCGAGGGGGACGGGGGGTGCAAGAAATTTTGATGAATTTAGGACCGGTGCCCCATTACTTTTGGTCACGATTTTAGTTCTCGAGATGTGTTCACATCAGCAGACTCGGTCCGACTTTGGACTGGATTTGGACTGGAATTAGCTGAACTAGTTGTGTTCGCATTACCGGTTCGATCTAGATATGGAGTTTATCTTACCCAAGTTAGTCCTTTCGAGTCTAAAAGTCAGCCCGACAGGCTGCGTTCACACGTGATTCAGTCCCAGTTCAGCTCTTTCCATAGCACCACAGACGGGTGAACGCACCTTTGCATATGGCTTGTAGATGATCAAAAGGTCTGGGAAACTGCCGGAACTAAAGAATGGTTAAACGGACGTTTCGAGCGAAGTCCCTTCGTCTTTGACGTTTCACTCCGACGAAGGACCTTCGCTCGAAACGTCAGTTTAACCATTCTTAAGTTCCAGCAGTTTCCCAAACCTTTTGATTATCTACAAGCCGTTCAATACTGCCGACGCAGCACTTACTATTATATCATCCTTTGGATATGGGGTTCATTCCTTTATTGCCAAAACCAATCTCCCTTCACCACCTGCCATCTGCACACAGTATCGAGGGATAATCAATAATAATGATCATGATAAAGAAAGCCATCTATAAGCGTCAAAGTTTCCAGTTTTCTTCGTTTCGTTGGTCCATGCGGAGTCCAAAAAAGTTTTCAAAAGTTTCAAATATGGTAGTTTGCCATTTATTTAGTTAAACAAGTAAATAATTTTATAGATAATTATAGATAATTTTCGTACTTTTGATCTGTTATTATTTTTAAGACTAATTACTCCATTTGATGTATTTTATTCCGGGACGTAAGGACGAATACAGTTTTATATTGTAATTATGAGCGCTATTTAAATAAAGTGTATCAAAACTTGTAAGTTCAAATTTTTTTATAGTTCAGCTACAATTTTCGTTTAAATCGCAGAAAGTGCCTATCACAGCCCTTTCCTTTGGAACAGAGTTGACCAGACATTGGTGGAGAAATAAGATTTTCGATTTCAGAATTTGATTGGCCGTTTTCTTTTACAATGTATCTTCTGTTGAAATCAGCAAAAACTGGCAACTTTTGCATTTTTTGATGTAAAAACGTATAGCTTGTTTATGGAGTCTGTGCACTAGTTTTTACATCATTTAAGGGAGGCTTTCCTACGTACGTAGTAGTATTAAGGTACCTTTTTACACACTGCGATTAATCATGCTGATCTATGGCTTAGATGCACGTTAAGTTGAAAAGCAGTCTACAATATACTCCGCGGGCTGAAATTTGCTCCTAAACCAGAAATCGGCCCAGTTACCGTATTTATTCGAATAAGCGCCCAACCTCGAATCAGCGCCCAACCTCGAATCAGCGCCTAACCTCGAATCAGCGCCCAACCTCAAATTAGCGCCTAGCCTCGAATAAGCGCCCACCCCTCCCCCTCCCACTCTCACTCAAATTCGAATAAGTACCCACCCCCTTCCCCCTCCCACCCAAAAAAATTAAGTGCACGAGAGTAGTATTGATTATTATTTATTCGTTGGCCTACAATCTCTAGATTCATTGTCTACGAGAACGTTGGAATTTTCCTCAAAGTTTCAACTCCAGTGTCCATGTGGGTGCAAAGTTCTTTCAGCCGCAATATCTCTCGCTCAAACCTCATGGCAATAGCTCTGCTCGGCGTTCGCGCTTTGAATGCTCCTGGGACGAGTCTATTCTCAAGCCTTCTTGATCCTGTAACTTTTACGGAAACCTCATTATCGTCGTAAGCTCTCAGAAATGTGTAGATAAGACAGTTCCATTGGCACGTGTCCTACAAGCTCATTATTAGCTTCCAAATAGGTCCCAATTGCATATTCGTCATGATCTTTGGCTTCCTTGCGATTACCTTCGCAGCAGTTAAGTTTCTCTCCAAAAGTTGGAGTCCATCCTGATTTATAAATATGATGACCTCGTATGACTGATGTGAATTGCACCTCAAACACAAAGTTCCATTTCAGATAATGACAGCTTGCGCGAGCCATGGCTTTGATAACGGTACTCATTGAATGCTCTGGCACTATTAAAACACGATCTGTTCAGTGTGCTAGCCTACAGCGGAACTCGCGCCTTTCCTGTTAGCTTATGGTCTATTGTTCTTCCATACAATAACCTTATTGTAAAGCTTCTGGAATTCTTGAATTTAGCATCTTCATGCATTCATGTTCTGTTAAACTGACAGATCAGAAATTTGATTCCAGTGATATTTAAAAATATTGAAATCACATGAATCGCGTTCTTATCTCTTCCCTTTTTGCTCCAAGCATGGAGACTGACCCATCTCAGTCTCATGCTGGCAAAAAAAAAATAAGTTCGTACCCATGCGGGTCTAGATCGCCTAACATCCATCCAGCAAGCTGTATGTGCTTCTCGGGCGACTAACCCATTTGCGGACGTTACGATGTCGGACATCAAGGAGGCAGCACCAGAGAATTCACTTATTGACTTGAGGGACAATGAGATTGAAATTGAAATTGAATAAGTAGTAATAAGAGACTTTCCCGAAGACGGAATTTTTTTCAGAGAGTTTTACAGAAACATTGCTTTGTTATATCTTCGTGTTTTGTTATTACCATTTATTGTTTTATTGCAAAATAAACATACTACACTTGCTGAAAATGGTGAAAATTTAATAAGCGCCCACTCTCAAGGTCCAAAAATTTAATAGGCGCCCAGGGCGGTTAATCGAATAAATACGTAATAGCAGTGTAAATGTACCCTAAGGAGTATTAGGCAGTCCGCCTTAAATGACGTCAGTAGTCACTTGCCCCAAGTCTCTCCAATCTTGCAGAAATTTTTGTTGACTGCGAATATTTGGGCGGCAATAAACCGGGTGTAATCTGAAAGTGTTGAAAATAAAATTTATCCTGTTCTATTCAATGCCTGACCTTAAAAACCCGCTTTAAACTAAGGGTTTCGCTGTCTTCTGCAGCACTAGCGAGGAGGAATTGGATAAATGCAAAAAGCAGTGAATCACAGGAAAATAATGAATTTTAAAGTAAATGGTTTGAACCCGGGAGAATCAGTACATACTGGAAGTTCATCGTCTAGGTTAAAGTAGGCTTGAATAAGGCTGGTTATGTTGACTGAGATTCGGACGACCTCAGCGGCGGTCGTCTGGATGAAGATGACCGCCGCTAGGAGCTGTCGAAACGTGTTGAGTTTCAATTTATTCATAACGCCAAAAATTGTCTTAACTGATGTGTAGATCGTTTTCATTTGACATCATCATAAAATAAATTTCAGGTCAATTTGATAATTTCTTCTTGCCAGCCAACAATTTGAAAAAATACAAGACGAAACATAATCCAAAAATAAACATCTTACAAATAACTGAAGATATGAGATTAAGGACAAAATAAAAGTGTAGCGATAATCTTTCGACTTTATTATAACACCAGATCAACTAATTACACACAGTATATACGATCCTAAAATAGTCGCAAAGAATAGGTTACATCATCAGAAAGCACATACTATTTACAGAATACTTAATGAGCTTTCAGCAGAGAAGGAAAACGCAACGGAGTGAGTAACAGAGTGAGAGATTAAATAAGGAAATAGAGTTAGTACTTTGGTGACTTTTAAGCCAACATTTAACTCTGGTGCGTTAAATTTAATGTAGAGCGATTTAAGAATTAGAAGTATGTTAGGTGAATAGGACCTACAGGAATGAAGAATTTTAAAATTATCGAAAACAAGATTTTTAATATTGGAATTATTTTGAAATGAAAAGTTGCCATCATTTAGCCGGTCGTAAAGGTTATTCAAGTTAGTCAAGTATTGAGCATTTTGACAATTTTGAAAAGGCTGAGCAACAGAGCTGGTGTTAAAAAGAGTGCTATGTTCCGAAAGGCGTTTATGGATAGATAGATAGTTTAATAAGTTAAAACCTTGCAGACTGAAAAGACCGGCTGAATTGCGATCAACTATACAAATACACTAGCTTAAATATATATGAATACATAGTTAAAAACAAAGACCTATCCTAAAAATACTTCCTTATTTGAATTAAACATTGAAAAACTGTTTTTAAATCTAGCAGTTTTACAGATAGGCATTTCAAAATAACACTTCCTTCGTAAATTAATATTAGAATTGTTTATACTTGGCAGAAGATCGTATAGTCTATCATTAATATTACTTAAAATATCCTTAACTCCTTCTTGTCCGTACAGGTCCTCAGTGACCTATGGAGACTTTGGTATTTTACTCTGGCTAACGCCAGACAATTTTACTCGTCAAGGGAAAGTCCTCGGCCAGGAAAGGGGTAAACAAACCAGTAGTTAAAATTTCCCCTCAATTATTTAACGTATCTAGATTTGCTACCTTCCGTGCATCCGTGTATGGCATTGATGGGTATATAATGCGAAGGGCAAGCTTTTGTAATTTTTTCAAGTCGTCAGACATATATTGAGGCTGAGCATTATGGAAAACTTGACAGGCATATTCGGTAACTGGCGGTACACAAGTAAGATAAAAGGATATTAAGTCCTTCGTTGCAACTTTAGCTCCCTTCCGTTGCCAAAAGAAAATAGAGTCTTGAGGAGGCTTTCTTTACGACTTGTACAATATGTTTATTCCATCTCCCGAGGTATGGAATACGAAACCAAATTTTAGGTCGATCACTCTCAAGCATAGAATTGGAAGGAATAGAGGAAGCGTGACTTTTTCTTACCTTATCAATTAGCTGATTTTTCACGCTATTGGGAAAGCCGTTCCAAGCCATAAAAGATTTAACCGTGGTCATGAGGCCGTAATCAAAAGTATCAATAGTAAATTTTAGCTTTTTAATCAAAGCGTTAAATTTGTTTAAAACAGTAGAAATATCCGAAGGTTTAACAAGAACTAAAGTATCATCAACATATCGTTGGTAAAATTTAATCATGCCTTATTCAAGAAGTTCTGAAACAATGACTTTTCCGAATTCGGAAAGAATAATGTTAGCGAGAACCGGGCCAAGTGAGGAGCCCATTGATACGCCATCCATAGAATATGAACAGATTGATGGCGTGTCAATGGGGTTCTCAGACGAACTAGGGCTCAGAAATCGTTTTTCAGAGAGAACGATCTTGACGAACGTCCACCAGTCGTCTGAGATTTGTCAAGCTTCCACATGAACTAAGTTCGTGTTCAGCATTAAGTATTTACATCATTATAATCATATCGTGACTTCCGCTTAGGCAGTACATATGACGAAACCAGCACCCTAGCTCAACATTCGATTATCGTCTAGGGCTCAGAAATCGTTTTTCTGCGAGAACGAGCTTGACGAACGTCCACTAGTTGTCTGAAATTCTATCGTTATTTACAATACCAAAAAGATTTCATATTTTCTTTCGAACAAAGACAAAATTCCGGGTCTTTCGCGTAGCAAAGTCGTATATCAAGTTTCCTGTCCTGGCTGCGGTCATAGATATATCGGTAAAACTGACCGTTGCCTCAGTAACCGCCTTTTGGAACATAGCACTCTTTTTAACACCAGCTCTGTTGCTAAGCATTTCCAAAACTGTCAAAATGCTTACTACTTGACTAACTTGAATAACCTTTACGACCGGCTAAATGATGGCAACTTTTCATTTCAAAACAATTCCGATATTAAAAATCTTGTTTTCGATAATTTTAAAATTCTTCATTCCTGTAGGTCCTATTCTCCTAACATACTTCTCATTCTTAAGTCGCTCTACATTAAATTTAACGCACCAGAGTTAAATGTTGGCTTAAAAGTCACCAAAGTACTAACTTTATTTCCTTATTTAATCTCTCACTCTGTTACTCACTCCGTTGCGTTTTCCTCCTCTGCTGAAAGTTCATTAAGTATTCTGTAAATAGTATATTCTTTCTGATGATGTAACCTATTCTTTGCGACTATTTAAGGATCGTATATACTGTGTGTAATTAGTTGATCTGACGAAGGATTTGTAACAAAGTCGAAATATTATCACCACACTTTTATTTTGTCCTTATTCTCATATCTTGAGTTACTTGCAAGATGTTTATTTTTGGATTATGTTTTGTCTTATATGAGTTCAGCATATTTCTCGAGGATCGTGAAAACTTACATTTTTCGCTCAATTCGACAGGGTTTGTCTAAGCTCTACGAGGGGTATCCACCGTACCTGAAGGTGAAGGGGAATCAAGGTAATTAAAAATCGTCAATATTTGTGCCCCATATCTTCCCCATTCAAGTTGGTTTCCTAAACTGGAATATCAATATGACGGCCTAATAGTAATAAGCTGTCTGATAATTTCCCACCAACTCCGCAGCGTCGTTTTCTCTAAAGTCACGGCTGGCCCTTTGACTTTTATCAAACCAAAGTTGTCATCACTTGAAACATTGTCTTATCTTTAAATGAGGCCGCACTGTATGTCATAGGTAGCACAAAAGATTTGGGACCGCAGTAATTGGCTATGCTGATGCGGCCACCCGGCCATTTTCTTTTCGCTGGTTAATTATCACTTATTATTTATTGTTAATGTTATTTATATATTGTTATTTTGTCTTATGGCAAATAAATAAATGAATATATAAATAAATAGATAAATAAATAGGTGGATACAAGTTTCATTTACCTGAGGGTTTGTGAAAAACGTATCCTTATTGTTGACACATCCCCCAGCATTTGTCCCAGATCGCCACTGTCCCTTGTGAACAGCGGCACGCCATCGTTTACGAATGCTCAGAATTTTCGTGTTTGGTACATGACAAACATTTGCGGTTGTAAAATACGTGCAAAAGTCCTCGAACGACATCCTAAAAGAAAAGCAAATCTTGAGATTCAATGCAAGAAAAAAAAAATTCGAAACATATTGTTAGACACTAGTTCATAAAGCAATCCATAAAAAAGTAGTAATTAGGAAAAAGAGTAGTCTTAAAGGTTAGTCTTACAAAATGCAGTCTAAGTTACCTGCGGTGTCCAACAAGGAAGTAACTTAGGGTCTCTAATATTTTTAGTGTATATTAATGACCTGCCTAATTGTCTCAGTTTAGCTTCTCGTAGAATGTTTGCCGACGACACAAGTAAAAGCTATGCGGCAAACACGCCGTTTGACCCAGAAAATGAGCCAAATAGGTTAAATTGTTGACTAATAAACTCGGCCTAAACACGGCTAAGACAGAAGGTCATAGTAATTGGGTCTTGCCAACGAATCAATATTCAAGCCAATGACCAAATTGATCTCAAAATCGATGGGGAAATGATCAAAAGAGTTAACGAAGTTAAATCATTGGGACTGTTAATTGACAAACATCTGTCTTGGTCAAGGCGTATAGACACAAAATTTAACATTTGAAGCTGAACATCATTTGTGTTCGGCTTTCAATATTATAGTAATTAAACGGAAACTCGCACGATAATCTTGTAAATCAGTATTTTAATTTAGTTGTGTAATATAGGGTAATACAGATTAGATCTTGATTTAGTGGTGTAGTATTGTATGTAGAAAATCCAAGAAAAACGAGGTGTAAGAACAGGTTGCATATTTCCTTCTACCCAGAGTATACGGTATATCATTCTTGCAGGCTACAGTACTTTCTGATGAATCTGTTTGTGAATGCTACATAGTACCATCTGCCTAAATCAAATGTTTGCATTACTTTTACCTGAATATGACATTCCTCTGAGGTTGATCACACCTAAGTACCTATTATCTAAACAGGAAACATCTTAATAGATGGTTTTTCCAGGTGCATAAGTAAAGTCTTTCACCGTGTACTACATTTAGACTATTTTTAAAGGAATGGAATAATTCTTGGAAGTTGGGGCAGTTTACTCAGAGTGGAAGCACGTTAAAGCACACAAAGTGCTTTCACTGAGTTTGCACCCTTGTCTGCACTTAGTTATTGACGTCTGTTGTTTTCATCCATCATAATATTCTTTTCTTCATTGGCAAAGAACGCTCGCTAAACACCGGTAAATGCAATGTGACAAAGTTACTGCATTTTGACTGATCAAGAGGAGAGCAATTATTTTATTAATTATATCGTCTTCTGTAATCAGGCTCAAATGCAACAATCCTGCTGGTTCAAAAGGATGCAATTTGAGTATTAATTACACGGTTTCGGGGCCGTAATTGCACACCTATTTTAGCCAATGAAAATCAGCCAATTTACCAGGACTGAGTGCAATTACTGTACCCAAAGTAACAAAGCTCAAAATCGTGCCTCATTATGTAAAGGAACGGTTTTGGATTGTTTTTCTGAAGAGTTCTCAGACGTTAACAATGGGAAACTTTTATGTTGTTGAATATGAAACAAGATGTTTTTAAAGGCCTGATTGATTATCAAGCATATTAATTGCGGTAGCACAGTACGGCAGGTACTACCTGTATTTTTTACTACATAAAATCAATTTTCACTGTGTTTAAAGTCGTGTCTAATTACAGAAGGGGATATAATTAATAGGTAATTCAACTAATTTAGACGAGTTACATTTGCACAGGAAGTACGGGTATTTTATTAAAAAGTCATTTTATTGTTTTCAGTCATTTCTTTACGTTTACTTCAGAGGTAATGAACTGACGTCACTGAGGGACCATTCCAAGCACTGGTTGTAGCCATATGTGCATAAACACTTGAACGAAAACAACATTTTTGTTCCGGTTCAGTCGACTAAAGACGTTTTAATTTGTATTATATTTTGTCATGTATATAATAAACAAGTAATGAGATAATTTTGCTCGTGCAATTGACGATTTACACCACTCGCGATATTTGAAAATTGTACCAAATTGCACTTGGCCGACGGCTCGTGGAATTTTGGTACAATTTCAAATATCATACATGGTGTAAATCCTCGATTCCCCTCGCTATCATATGATTAACTATCCAGATTAATTGCACATATGCACCCTGACTGTTACAACTAATTTAAAATGAATATGAACCCCGTCATCGAGTCTGGTGATGCAAATATGAATAAAATAATAAAAATTAACATACCAAAATTCTCCATCTTCCTCAAAAACTATGCCAAGTTTTTCTCTCTCATTTGCTTTTAACTTATTCCACTCGGACGAGCTATTGAGAACAGATGAAAAAGAAAAATATTCACAATTCAAATTAAGAAATATTTTATGCTTTAGCGTGCTGCTTCAAGTTATGGACGAACGAGGGAAGCTGGAAGAAAATGAAAAAAAATGAATGACTGGCTAAAAGGATGGCAGTAGTATACAAATAGACGGTTTGCACCACTCATGCATTCAATAATGTCATCGTAGTGATGATGTTAATTATGTGTCGTAACAACAAGGGCTGCGCTGTAGTCCAGAGCTAACGTGCGCCAGTGACATTAACCACCAATGTTACCATATTTAATATTTAATAATTTATTCCATTGTCATCATGTTTCTTGGCAACGCGGTCTACACTGCAGCCAAGAATGAACAAGCTGAAGAGCGTCCATGCGACTTACGGCCATTAGACTAACTAGTGTTTCACATACAGTATTGTAAGAGTACGAGCGCAACTGTTATAATAATAATAATTTTATTAAGCAAGGTAGCATCACTCCGACAATATGCAGCATTACAGGATGGCCTTGCGTTTTAAAACTAATTACATAATAGTAAATAAATAATATTACAGTGCATAAAATCCTATATACAGTATTAAAACGAATATATACAGTGTTAAAACGAAGAAATACTCCGACATGCTCTTCGAAGAATGATATCAATGATTTCCAAGCGATTCACTTGTCTAATTCTAACGTCTAATTCTAATTCTAATTATTATATTATCAAATGCTCAAGTGAAAGTTAAAAGTCAGTGTTTACAAAGCAAACATCGGTTGAGTAGTATCAGACGTTTTCTAGAAGTGATATAGAGTTGTCGAGAATATTAAGGGTTGTCAAGAGAATTTAAGACTCTAGTATTCACTATTGTCATGGTTCGGAGACTAAAGAGTTAATTATACAGAAGACAGGACGAAGATACGATAGCGTAAGATAGAAAATAAGATAAATAAATGAAAGATAAAGGAAAGATTGTGAAGATAAGAGGTTTATAAAGAACACAAGGAGGAAAATAAGGAAACTAAAAGGATGATGATGACGTTTAAATAAAGATACAAAATATAAGGACCAAGGCATTAATAACAGTTTCCCGAGAAGTGGAGAATGCAAATTTGAGACCTAAAATCATGTGTATAAACACTATTGGCGAAGAATAGAACTAAATGTAACAAAAAGAAGTACATTTTAGGTATCCAAAAATATGACGAAATAAGGAGTTCATCTCGTTGCTATGACAACGGAGGCGTGATTGTTTATGGATTTAAATCGTGTGTACAGTTAAAGTAAATCCTAAACACAAAACGTTTCACGTATTAATGGCCGACACAAACGCGAGTCTGACGAATGCGAATCTTAAGGTCGGGTTACTCGAGACAATTTTTCGTGCGATTTCCAACCCAACGGCATTGCGAGACAAGTTGCGGAAGAAATTGCACGTATAACATCCCTACTTTGTAACCTGTCTCACAACCAATACTTGCAGAGAGAAGTTGCATAAAGAGTAGAACCATCTTCTACTTTTCGTACGCTACACAAGTTGCAGCGTAACACACCCTCTTGCAGCTTCTCTTGCAACGCAGGTTGATGAGTAAATTGCAAACGTCAGACCTGATTCACTGAGCAACACGCAATGATTTTTTATCACAGAGACTGAGTTGAAAGTCGTAATTAAAATTGCGCCGTGTAACGTGCCTTTAACCTCTATTAACTGGCAAGTCAAAAACTTGGCAATGAAAATTGTTCAAATTAAATCAAGCCTTACCCATCACTCCAGGCCCCTTTCCATTCTTTTTGTCCCCACGGATTTCGCAAACGAATCATGTACAGGTAGTGTCGATTAAAGAGACCTAAAAATCCTTCCCCTAAGGTTATCTGAAAATGAAAATAAACACACTTCGTTATTCGCTGTGTATTTTTTTTTTCATAGGCCATTACCCCTGTTTACGATACCTTTTTAATTGCCGTCACACCATACGCATGGCCTAACACCAATCCATTTTCCGTTCGCTTTTCAATCTCAGCTGTATCTTTTGTCTATATAAAATAACCACCATTATACAATAAACTGAATTGCATGGTCATTTTAATTGACCTTTAATCATGACCTGTCAGTGGACAGACGCATAATCTGGGTGATTTCCAAGAACCAATCGCTGCTTCCTATGGTATACCTGGAGTAACAGACGTTATTCAAGGAATATTCGGCATTCACACTCGGTAATAAAGAATTCATGACCATGCTCTCGGGAACTACCTTAGTAGCTTAGTTGGCAGAGCACTGCTTAGATTCTCAAGGTCGCAGGTTCGACTCCCCGGTGAAGGCCCTAAAGATTTGGGTCTTAAACTGCAAAATTCCTATACTGGAAGTTAACTATCACTTAGAAATAGGCCACTGTCACTTGATATAGGCCACAAATTTCCCGAGAGCTCTTGAGGCTTCCAAATCACATCACGTTTTTGGTTGTATTGTTTTACTCTGGCAAATGTTCGATGGATTCAATGGTCAGCATAAGACCTACTCTCAGGAGTGAGTACATTAAGCTTAAAATATACAGTATTCGTAACCATTCTTAACTTTCTGCCAAGATGTTTTATCTATGGAAATCTTACTATTTTTCAATTCTAGATAAAAACTGTAGTTTGGATAAATATTTGAATAGAATTTTGGAATTCAAAAAAGAAATTGCATTATAAATATATATAGTAACTCTATTTTGTTTAACCTCACGAATACCCGTCACAAGTGTACGATGGAAACTTTTGCTATTTTGACCAACTTACTGTTCGATTTTCGGATTCAAACCAAGTTTTCTGAAAACTGCATCGAAAACTAAGACAGAAAAGTGGTTTTTCGCGCGCACATGTCACGGAAGTTAAGCGAAAGTTTTTGGCTCATTTTTGTTCAATTTTCTCGGACAATAATACGTTAAATTTACATTACTTGCAACCCTTCGGTAAGTTGATAGACAGCATCAAATTAAAAAGCTTGTAGATAATCAAAAGGTTTGGGAAACTGCAGGACTTAAGAATGGGTAAACTGACGTTTCGAGCGAAGGTCCTTCGTCGGAGTGAATCGTGAAAAAATAAAGTGAAACGTGAAAAAGTGAATCGTCACGTTTCACTCCGACGAAGGACCTTCGCTCGAAACGTCAGTTTAAGCATTCTTAAGTTCCGGCAGTTTCCCAAACCTTTCGATTATCTACAAGCCGTTCAATACTGCCGACGCAGCACTCTACTTTTACATCAAATTAAAAAGATGGGTTACTAGCTTCAATTAGGAGTTAAAGGGACACTTGTGCATATTTTGAGTATATTTGAAGCCGTCGTCAAGTTGTTATGGCTGGAGGTATTTTAAGATTACAAATTTTCTCCATTATCTCGATAGCATTTTAAGGTAATTCCTCAGGTTTGCATTGCGCACATTCCCCGCGTATATAATACCAAGTTCTTCCAGAACACTTTCAAAATGGCTGCCATTTTAGTGCAATTTATTATATCTAAGAATAGCCGCATTTGTAAACTTAATGAGGTAGAGCAAATGAAAATGGCGTCAGGGAGTAAGAAGAGGAAGCTCAGGAAAGGTTTTACAGCAAAAGAATGTAAAAAAGGAAGAACTATGACCAGAAAAGTTACACGCGAGATGGACAGTGCAACTCGATGTTTCAACGTAATATTCTAGGTGTAGCGCTGTAATTCTAGAAAAAGGGCGGTGACCATATATATTTTTAATCTATAATTTTTTCTATACATTTTACAAACCATATCAGAAATGAAAGCAAAATTCACTTCTATAACTTATAATATTTTATCAATTTAATGCACACTTCTTGAAATAGCATGTCTGGGAATATAGGAAAAGACATTTCTGAACCACGATAATGCATCTCGGTAGTTTCTTGTTTTAAAAAATACCAAACTTTCTTGTGTATAAGTAGTAAACAGATATATTATGATAGTATTCTGGCTAAGAAGTTTTGATAACGGTTGTACAGTTGTGATTTTTGCCCTAACTCGTAATTGGGTCATGATTGTGCCAAACTGGAAAAAAGGCGGTATATTATGTTTGTCATATCTTCTAAAGAGTTCGGAGACTCCATATGACCCCAACTTTTGTTGTGAGGCTCGAGCTGAAAGTCTGAGAGGTTCGAGCAAATTCTCACTTCGGAAACAACTAGCGAGGAATTACCTTAAACACAGCCGAACTATAATGAATTCTATTGTTTACTGCAGGACAAGACAAACAGATTTTATGTTGAAGTGATCTGTTAAGCTACAAAATACATAGAAGACGCCACAACGTGGTAAGAACCTCAGTGGCCTAATCGGAAGATTTAAGTAATCGAAAGATTTAAAAACAGGACTTTACTTGAAAAAACATAAATTGGACAGGCAGGCCGACCGTCAATTGCGAAATGCACTAATCCTTCATTAATGAAGAGTTAGATCCCAGAATGTTTCCTATCCTGGCGTAAACACTATTCGTGCTCCAAACGTCATTCACTTATTTTTATTAATTTGTTACTTTTGGTTGTTTTTTGTGACATGTACCTTCGTATTCCCTGTGATGAACACAATTTAAATTCAATGCCAACAATCTAAGTTGCTTTATCCAACAAAAAAAATTCTTTCTTACTCTGATTGACGCACTAATAAGAGCGTGATTATTTTTCATGGCATCTGAAAGTTGTTTATATAACTGCATTCTCTTGTCGTTATCTGCACCGTACCCTCCATCAACAATATCGATCGGTTCAGCCACTCCGCCCGTAAAATCAGCAAGTGCATCGGCAGTATTTCCTCCTTCTAACACTTCGTAACAGCCATTAATTCTGACAATAAAGAATGCATTCAGACACTTTATACGGTACGACTGTATAATCTAAAAAATACTATTTAGTCTCTAATGTCGCTCATCAGCATCCAAACTGTTATCACTCTACCTCGTCCATGTTGATCACGTGAGCTAGAACTTCTGTTCAAGAACACGTTTCAACCTCTGAAGAAGGGCCTTTACTCGAAACATCAGTGTTTTCCTACGTGTATTCGGCAGTCTACCAACCTTTTAATTTTCTACGACCAATCTGGCTCGTATTAGTTCGTAGACTACCCCCAGAGGTTATTCCGCTGGCCTCAGACTAACATTTCTTGTATAACCTACAATCTTGGACAAAAACTGTAGAGAAAAGTACCAAAATCTTAAAGAAAATTACCACGTCCTAGTTTTGAAGCTCATAAACATTTTTCTCCCCGTTCAATGTTGTTCTATGTTGTTCCTAAAATCTTGTAAATGGTTTGCTCGACACAACTATATTGCATGTGGGAGATGTGGGAGGCTACACTAACTATTAACTACTTCGGGATAGGACAAAATTTGAATAAATTTTCTAAACCGTCTTGTCCAAGATTGTAGGTTGAGATTGTTGATTTAAAGCAAACCAGATTAAGCAAAGCAGACAGGGTTAGTGTCCGAGTTTCTGCCAGAGTTAACTGTCTGAAACTGTCTTTGGGTTAGAGCTAGAATCAATGAAGTTGTTGAATGGTCACCCAATGTTAGCTTGAGACCGGCGAAACAACCTTCTTCCATTAACTAGCGTTAATAGAGGCTGTAGAAGGCGTAGAAGTTAATGAGAACGCATAACACTCGAGGGCAGGGATCCACATTGCGAGTAAATTACTAGCAAATGCGAGTAAAATTTTCCCGTGGCGAGTAACAGTCGCAAACACTCGCCAATTGGCGAGTTTTTTTCCATATTCTTCGCCTTTTTTGACAACTTTGAACTCAACCCATTTCTATCCACAAAATATGACATTGTCCGCTCAATAAAGATTGATTTTACAAAGATTTTTCTTACAAACTCTCTACTTAAAGCAGGATTCTGGATTCAGGATTCTTCACGGAACCAGACAAGCGTTTATATGAGCCGGCAGACACAGATCAGTGGTTTCGTAGCTAGAACTACAGAACTACTTCGTGTATGCAAAGAACACTGTACTGAATGTTACGTTGTGTATTGTAGCAAAAAAACCACTGGATATATGGCGACTAAATATGTGTGGCTGGCTGGTAACTTTTTCTCTCACTGGCAAAAAAATACTAAAGTTTTTAAACTGCGTGCCGTGGAGGGACGTTACAGTTACAGGAAACGGAGGTGTCGGCCCAAAAAGCCCTAGCCTTGGTTTTTCTTTTTCTTCGTTTTAGCTCGTATTTTTCCATGTGGCTTGTGTCAGAGTTTCTGCGTGTTGCCAATGTTCAATATTTATGGTCTGATAACTTTAACCTTATGTCATCGATAATAATTAACAGGGTTCAGGGTTCGAAATAAGGCTCTGAAAATATGTTAAATTTTCTAGGCTGTTTTTCGTAGGTGAAAATTTTTGCCGGCTGTTTCCCGTGCAGTTTCTAGTTATGTTTTGAGGACAAAAAAATCAACGTTACAATCAACAACAACATTTGTATATACAATACATTTTATGGCGCACCGGTATTATAATAGGCTTGCGATACGTACTGTTCGGACTCGCGCGTCCCACGCGTAAACAAATTTGAAAACATGAATAATATAGTACTACTAGTCTATAGTGATAAAGTTTCTTCAGTTAGAACGCTGTAGTTTAGTTGGAATCAGAGTCACTGCTTCTCATTCCGCCCTCAGTTTCCATGTCCTCATCATTTTCCTCACTCTCCGATTGATCACTCTCCGATTCTTCTTCTCCCTCAGCTCCAACGTCTTTCAACCAATCTCTCAGGAATTCTTCCCTCTCTGTCTCTCTTGTTCTCTTTGCTACGCTTTCTCTCGCAGCATACTGCTTTCGTTTCCCTTGGGTTTTCCTCCGTAATTTGTCACCATTCCAGAGGTCCACAGCAA
>JBAHVQ010179754.1:2220-16102 GCA_036872915.1 Nanipora kamurai
AATTCTGAACCTCTGAAATGGCGTTTTGGGGGAAAAAGTTGGGGGCAGTTGCCCTCAAGCTCCCCGATTCCTGCAGTTCTGGAGGAGCCGATCTCAATCGACTGCGCCCTTGACTCCAGTTTTTGTTTTACCGCAATTTCCATATAAATACTTGTTCCATTTAATCCGAAATATTTTAGATTTGTAGAAATACATTAAAACAATTCAACTGATAGGTGGTTCTGTGACTCATAGTGATTTGCTTTAATTTTATTTTTTTTATTTGAGTGCCTTCATATAGTCTCAACTGGCACGTTCTCGCCAAGACCGCAGTGCGTGTGTTTACAGTACCACGGAATGGTCTTAAATACACCAATAGCACGTCGTCAGGGCTTAATTTTTCGAAGGCGAAAAGTCTTTTCTTGGTTGTTATCAGATATTCTATCATTTCCTGCTACAGTGTTTAAGTGAAAAAAGAGTTTATTAGAAATAGGTGACAAGTAACTGGGTTTCTCAGTTGTCCGATCAACTAGACTTACCCGCACGTAAATTTCTTTGTCTAACAAATTATTTCTGACTAGAAAACCCCATTTTTAAAGATTCCACCTCTTCAGCTACCCATTGTTAAGATTCTCCCTTTTCGCGTTTCGGCTTTTCCCGTTCTAATTACCCTAAATATATGCTATAGAACTACATTAAATCATGTACAGCCAACATTTTGTAGCAATCGTGAGAAATAAAATTGATGGAAATCACAAAACCCTTTTGTAGGTGAACCGGAAATCTCCGTGAGTTTTTGTCGTGGTCACCCGGCGAGGCAAAATTCAGACAAGTCTTGGCAGACAAAACTGATAAACGCCTTTGAAATTAAATAGCCTCAATTATAAAAAAGGATAGGCTTCCAGGTTCATAAATATAACGACGTAATAGCATACATGAATTGATACTCTAAATTATCTCCAAACTTTTCACCTTTCTACCACAAAATTACAAATTTGACACCCCTTCATATCACATTTTACCATCCCCCTCCCCCCATCTAATTCCCGTTTCCCAATCTTACTTTTTGCAAGCTCATCTTTAAAATTTATAGGTCTTCTAAGGCTTACCCTATGAAATTCCCCATGAAATTCCCCAAAGGCCCTTCTCATGTCGTCAAAGGCATGCAAGATGGTACAAAATTCCAGGATATTTTTACCAGCTGGAGATAACGCTGGGTGAATATCCAACACCAACGTTAGTCTATCATTAAACTCATTACCACTTAAATCCTGAGATAGTAAATTATTCCTATCAATTTCTCTTGCCCTCTGCGATTGAGTATCTATATCCTTAGACTTAAAATTTGTCTTAACTAAGTAACCCTTAAGCTCTTTAGCCCTTTGATAAAAAAAACTTCATCCGAGTCACAAATTTTCTAAGTCTGAAAGTTTGTACGTAAGGAATACTCCTGTTTACATGTTTCGAATGACAATAGCCATAGAAGTAGCCTTAGTAGATATGGGACAGTGACACTTGCCGGGGGAGTATTTGTAAGCACATTTTTTTGGGGTGAGCGAGCTTGATATCAATGTTGTTGCAATATTAAATAATTATGTTCTGCAGTTTGAGTTATTGTTGAGTAGATCCTGACGTAATGTAACACAAAGTAGGCTTATTTATTAGTAGATTAGTACTTTTCAGTTGTAACCAAATGCCTGACGAAGAAAATGTCAAGCAAACTTTCGAAACATGTTGCAAATAAAGTCAAAAACCAAGACCGTCGAGCTGTGGTTAAGAATTATTTATTCTTCTAGTTACTCATCATGCATTTCTCCAGTTCTACTTACATTTTGGTAAAACCTAACTTTGTACCCGAAATAAATCATTTTTTGCCTCTCCCCGAGCGCCCAATTGGGAAAATATTCAACGTCTATTAACCAATCAAACTGCACAATTTACCTACTCGGATCGTTATTACTACAGCCATATAATGTAGAGACTATCCTACCGTTAACGATGTGCCGTCAGGCCAGTCTCTCTTACGAAAAAACGATATCTAACATCAACAACACACCTGAAATGGTACTTGATTTCCTCGAGGTGCTGGACGTCCAGAATTTTGAAGGAAAATGCTGAATAGATAGCTCCCCCTATTTGTATTTTTTTTCTTTAATTTATCCTTACAATCTGGTACCTTTCCTGATGAACAGAAAATCACCAACATCGTTCCGGCGTTTAAAAAAGGCGACAATTAATGTGCAGAAACTATCGACCTACTTCCCTTCTCTCTAACGTCTCCAAGTTTCTGGAACGTTGTGTTTTAAACGAGATAAGAGACCGTCTACTTCAATTTGTTAAGCCTTTTCAGCACGGATTTATGCCCGGGAAATCCTCCACGACGCAATTAGTTAACGTCCTGGGATACATCGTTCATCAACTGGACCAAGGTAAACAAACAGGCGTTATTTACCTAGATATAAGCAAAGCTTTTGACAAAGTACGTCGCAGTGATTTACTTGAGAAGTTGCGAAAAATGTACATCCAAGGCAATCTTCACTCCTGGTTTGGTTCGTACTTGCTAGGACGTGAGCACCGTGTTACCATCCCTGGAGCTACGTCGTCTTTACTTCCAGTTACATCAGGAGTTCCACAAGGATCGATACTTGGACTAGTGTTCTTCCTCTTGTACGTAAATGATCTACATCGCTCTATAAAAAACTCAAATGTGGCTTGTTTTGCGGAACGATACAAAGCTGTTCAAAACAATCGACTGCTGCTTGAGTGCAAAACACCTTCAAGACGACATTGACAGCCTCAAAAATTGGTCATTACATTCTGGTCTTCTTTTTAACGAATTGAAGACGACGTCACAAACCATCTCTAGGAAAGAGTTCATAACCATATATCCATACTATCTTAAAGACGTACCGGTTAAAAAGTCCAAGGGAGAAAAACATCTCGGAATTTGGATTACAGATGGCCTAACCTGGTCCAAACAGGTTACTGTCCAGATCTCTACTGGTAACAGGATGCTTGGTTTACTACCTGGGTCTCTAAGGGGGGTTATCCTTCTGTTCGCCGCACCGTTTACCTTGCCATCGTACGTTCCCAACTCGGCTACGCGACCCAAGTGTGGACCCCGCAGTTAATAGAGTTGATCCGACGCACTGCTAAAAAAGTAATCTTAAATCTTCCATTCCGCTCCTCGATTACCTATAATCAACGTCTAATTTCACTAAATTTACTTCTCGTAACATGCTGGCACGAATATCTCGACCTAACTTTCTTCTTTAAAGCAATTACCAGCATGGTTAAAATTGATCTCGACATCATACCAATCCCGTTTGCACCGCAAACAAAACACAGACCTTCCAGTGCTCATTCTTTACCAGAACTTGCAGAATATGGCATGTTCTACCGACTGAGATTCGATTAAGAGAGATCACGTTCACTAATTTTAAAAACATTCGCCTATCCTACTATCGGACAGCAGTATGTGAGCTTTACGATCCTGAAGAACCAAGGTCATGGAGATCCATATGCATCAAGTTTAACTCAGCCTGAGGCCTAACTGGACCCCTGTGCTGCTGCGTTTAGTCGCGTCGGATATGGACTATCCAAACTTTGTTTCTTTTGTTTTACCTTTTATAGTGATCGGGCAATTCGCTCCCCTGTCACGTCACTCTTTGTAGCCGTCGCTACCGTTGTAATTCGTTTTGGTTTACGTGGTTCGTTATTTATCGCGGAAAAATTCCTCCTGATCACGTAACATTAGGTATTTCTTTAAGCCAATGCAAGTTTTATTGATAACAACTCCTGTTATCACTTAAAACGTCGCCCTGTATGCGTTCTCCAAAGTTGGAAAGCCCGGGCGACCGGCTGTACGAGGTTGAGGTTACAAGACAATGTTGTGCAAGGGCCGTTGACTATTAAAAAGACTCTGGATGACTCCACAACATTTTAATGTAAGAACATGTCTTGCCAAGTTGGTGAATGTTTTTCCGTGTGAATATACGCTTTGAAATATTTTTGATTATATTTTGTTGACTTGCAAGGAACTGATTTGAACCCACACCTTCGGCGGCTTAGGAGCCACGGTTGTTCAATCACTTGACGCCATCAAGTCAACAAATAAGAAACAGTGTTTGTTTCATTATATTCAAATCACGCTCAAGTCAAGAAATATTTCCCTTGTCTTTCGCAGAGTATGACAAATCGAAACTTTTCATTCATGTTACATTGAGGAAATTGTGGAGACCGAAATGCTTTTAAATTAGCAACATTCACCAGATTTTCGTGTTTGTACTTCAAATAAATTTTGCTTCGATAAGAGCAGAGTGAGGGTACTTAATATGCACATAAAAGAATATTTAAACTGTAGGGTTTTATAAGTACCATGCCAAATGATTGATTTACAATACAAACATACATTTACATGGCTAGGCGTACAACTAGAATTTTTGCGAGTGAGGCTCCCAAGCTATTTGAAGTGTTTCAACATTTTTATTTTTGATTGTTTAAAATATAGTTTACAAAGTAAAAATATACCGGAAACACGTTTTCCCTTTGGTTTAATACCCTAGCCTCCACTTTTCGAAGCATGCGGTTCCAGTTCTTCAAAAATGTTGCTGGTGGAGGGGTAGCCCCCTGGCCTTCGCCTCCTTTTTGGTCGCGCACCTACACATGGCAAAGTGTACTATAGTCGTATAGAAAACCAAAAGGGTCAGGAACTGAAGAAAGTTAGGAATAAAAAGCGGACGTTTTTAATTCCGGAAGATTCTTCGTCGAATCAAAACGTAATTAGTTTACGTTTCACTTTGACGAGGGATTTATTCTTATAAGTTTCAGCAGTTCCCTAAACCTTTTGGTTTTCTACATGTCGTTCAATACAGCCCACGCAGAACTCTACTTACGCGTGGCAAAGCTGTTTCCCCAAGTGAATTTAAGTTTTGCAGGGTGAATGGCTACCGTACTATTAGCCATATTCAGTTATTGCATGATTATTTTAATTTGAGGGTCCAGGGTTTTACACGTCGAATTCGATTTTGATGTCAGTGAGGGTCTGTGGTCAACCCCGCGAGCTCTATATATGGAGAAATAACTGGACATGCGGATGAACCTCTGGAAAATATTCTCAAAAGTACGCCATCTTGGTAGGTCATAAACCCTCCTCAACCAATCACATGCAAGATTTGTATCATGAGATGGAAATGAGACATAGGACTGTATAAAAGTAGTATATAATTTAGCATATTGCCGCTGATTAATTAGCCCTCATGGAACTGATGGGACTCCCCAAAGAAAACGTCGAGAGAATGTTGTCTGCAGATTCAGTCCAATGTATATTTCTTGTTGTCTTTGGAAATAAATTCATTCAAAATTACGGATTAAAGTCTATTATTAACATGGTGCCGACTCCCGGGAACGTCAAGTACGTATTCTAGTATTTACAACGAAAATCGACGGAAAATAACTCTGGACTAAGCGAATTCAAGGTGAGATCGATTGTGAATATTCGAAGCTAATCATGTCGGAATTGAAGAAAAAAGTCAATATTAAGGAGGCACATCGTAAATTTATTGGAAAAACTATGAATATTGTGAAGGAAATTCTAGCAGGAGAACATCAAATGGATCACAAAGTTAAAAGGTCGAGTTTCTACGTTAAAATCGAAAATGGAAGATCTGAAAAACTTTGACAACGAAATTGCACTCCTAATCAAAAATGAAAGGGATATCGATGCTGAAATGGAAGAAAGTTGTGAATTCAATTGCTCCATTCAAGGGATTATTTCGGAAGTTGAGAGTATTCTGGTTGAAAGTCGAGCTAATAAGGAGAAAGGCGATGCAAACCCCAGTATTAGTAGTACTTCAGCTACAGTGAGTTCACCGATTCATGCAAAACTCCCAAAGCTGGAATTAAGAAAGTTTTCTGGAAACCCCATTGAATGGTGTTCACTTTCGGAATCCTTCAAGTCTGCAGTGCACAACAACAATTCTGGTTTGTCAGGGGTAGACAAGTTTAACTATTTGAAGTCCCTTCTTGAAGGTTCTGCAGCAAGTGCTATATCTGGATTTACTCTTCGGCAGGATTTCGGCAATCGAGGTACCAGGCGGGAATCTCAATCGAGAAATAAAAATTAACGCCCAGCAAATAACTTTATGTCATGACATTGAGGTTTAATAAAATACTTTAAATAAAATACTAATAAAATACTTTAATGCTTAATAGCATTAAAGTATTTTATTATACCTCAATGTCATGGTTTTTCTTAAAGTTATTTGCTGGGCGTTAATTTTTATTTCTCGACTGGATTAACTCTGTCAAATGACGATTACGGGTATGCCTTGGAACTACTGAAAACCAGATTTGGGGACCGACAAGTCATTATTACCAGTCACGTGGAGTTTAACAAAACTGCAAGGAATCACAGCCTCAAGTGATGTTAAGGGATTGCGGAAGATAACAATGACACTGGGAAATCGCATATCTGGGGCTTAAATAGCTTGAAAATATCTGCGGAAATGTATGGTTGTTTCCTAACACCAACAATCATGCAGAAATTGCCTGAGGATTTTCGTATCATTATTTCTCGGGAATTGTCATCTGAAACCTGGATGCTGAAGAACAGTATGGAAGCTTTTAATAGAGTTAAAATTACGGCAACAGTGTAATTTTGCCAAATCAAGGAATATTCGATCATCTCTGGGAGGTTCTCAGTCTGGCCACAAAGGTAAGCAACCAATTTCTTCTGCTGTCCTTCTATCTGAAGGTGCCACTTCCCAATCCATTTAGTGTTTTCTATTACAATCAGGGACATCCTAGTGTCAGATGTAACGTTGTCACAAATGTTGATGCTCAAAAACAACTATCGAGGAAGAAGGGACGGTGTTTTCTTTGTTTGAAGGGTGGACACTTGGCTCGTAATTGCAAGCAGAATTCAAGATGTTCCAAATGCCGCGGGTTACATCACACCTCAATTTATAACAAAGTTGCACCACAAGGCATTAAGGACGGTGCTCAATCTAGCATTGCAGCCAGCAGTGAACGCCGAAGCGAGGGTCAAACATCAGCCAATTTGTGAACAAGTGAATCGAAAGGATCCTTCCTTTTGCAAACCGCCAAGTCTGTAACAATGAGACCAGGAGATGGACAGAACGCAGACAAAATTATGCGAGGGTGAAGTAGTTCAAGCTGGGATAAGAACCCGTGGTGGGGAAGTTGTCTACGTGAAAGCCTTTACCGTTCCAGTTATCGGTGGGTCAATGATTCATCAACCCACAGACTTAGCTAAATCTAGTTACGAGCATTTGAGAGGCCCGCATCTTGCAGACAAGTCTTCAGGGATAGAAGATCTGCGCCTGTGCAGTTGCTCATCGGAGCAGCTAACTATTGGACACTTGTTGATGGAACAGTTATCCGGGGGAAAACTTACGAACCTGTGGCACTGTCTACGAAGCTAGGATACGTCTTATCTGGCCCAGCCGTTAGTAAACTAGATCCTAAGAGTTCGAACTCAGTTAATCTGACAGCCACTTACGTTCTCTAGGTAGCGCGGAGCCTGTCGAGTCGGATGCCTAAGCATCAGAATTGAAGAAGTTTTGGGAGCATGAGTCGTGTGGGATCCAAAAAACCGAACATTCTCTGTATGACCTTGTAGTTGACAAGATTGAGTTCATCGATCGCAAATACCAAGTTCGCTTGCCTTTTAAGGAAGATTACCAGTTGTTGCCAGACAACTTCCAAGTTGCCAAGTCACGCCTTAGCAGTGTTTTGAAACGTCTCAAGTCTAACCCGGCGTTGTTACGACAATACCACAATGTCATCCAAGATCAGCTGCGCCAAGGAATTATTGAGGAAATGATGGGGCATTCCGAAGAGATGACTGGTTAAGTCCATTACTTCCCCCACCATGAACTGATTCGAGAAGATAATCTCATAACAAAACTTCGAGTGGTATATGATGCTGGTTCTCGTGTAGATAGAAGACTACCTAGTCTCAACAACTGCCTATATGCTGGTTCTCCTATGACTCCACTAATATATGACGTCCTCATAAGATTTCGTGCGTATAAAATCGTCCGTACTGGTGATATCGAAAATGCGTTCTTGAGCATTTCTGTAGATCCTGCGGACAGAACCTATTTGCGTTTCTTATCGGTTGATGACGTGGATCAAGCTTCCCCTCGATTAAAGGTGTACAGATTTGCTCAGATGGCGTTTGGGTTATGCTCGAGTCCGTTTCTGCTAAGTGCAACTATTCGTTACCACATAACCAACCGTCCTGTTGCCTCTGAGTTTGCCGAGGAAATTCTGAAAAGTTTGTTTGTAGACGATTACATTGCTGGCGCTGATAGCGAAGAGACCACTGTAACGAAGTATAGCCTTCTCAAATCAAGTTTTAAGGACGGTGGTCTAAAAATACGAAAGTGGCCAACAAATTCTGCAACGGTCGAATAGAAGATTGATATGGACGAGAGCTCATCTAAAGTGATCCAAGCACAGCCAGTTGCCGAGATTGAAGAAGACGATCAGAGATTTGCTGATTCATCGTACATTTGACTTGACATCAAACCAAAGGGTTCTGGGAATTGGATGGAATAAAGAAAAAGATCATCTGAAATTCGAATTAGCTGTCCTTCACTTGAAGGGTCCTATTACGAAGAGATTAATATTAAGTGCGACTGCCAAGCTTTATCACCCTCTGGGTCTTCTGAGTCCGATTACGGTACGTTGGCTGGGATGAGCCGCTAGAATTACATCTTGTGGAAGAATGGAAGTTATTTGTCGATCGTCTGAATAACCTGGGTTCGATCTCAGTTCCTCGGTATTATTTTGCGATGTTTCTATTTCCGAAATCTGAAACACTCAACTTCATGGGTTTTCGGACGCGTCTGAGAATGCTTACGGAGTTGTGGTGTATCTCCGAGTCAAAACAGAATCCAACGTCCCATATCATCCAAGATCCGAGTTGCTCCAATCAGTGGAGAAACTATTCCACGTTGGGAGCTTACGGGAGCCTTGATCCTTGGCCGACTGATTGATAGCATTCTTACTGCGTTTGCGAGAACCTTGGAAATCAATGAAGTACGGTGTTGGTCCGATTCTCAGATTATTCTTTGGTGGTTTTGGGGCGATAACAAGAAATTTAAGCAGTTTGTCCAAAACCGCCTTGTCGAAATTCGTTCACGTGTCAAGCCCGAGCTATGGAATTACTGTCCAACCGAAATTAATCCAGAGTTTTTATGGGAAAGGCGAGAATTCTGGCTAAGACTAGAAAGGGCCGACGGTGAACCGCCTGTCGAATTACCAGAGAGCAAGTGTCAACCAATGAAAGAGGTAAACCGAATCACCTGTCTCATCGTTGAAGGGGAGGAAACAGCACTTAATTTGGAAGAAATCATTCCCTCCAAATCGCATGGAAGGCTTCAGAAACTAATCAGAGTTACAGCTCACCTACTCCGCTTCGTAAGAAATCTGAAAAGATCGTTGAATGGGGACGAGATTATCCGAGGAGATATCGAAAAGAAAGAGAATGATCATTCCAAGGAACTTTGGATTAGGGAGGTTCAGAAATTGGTTAGTCAAGATAAGAGTCACGACCAAATCAAAGTATCCTTGTCACTTTTCACAGACGAACAAGGTATTGTCCGTTGTGATGGCCGATTAAAAAATGCACCGACTCCGTTCGACACCCGTTCCCCAATTATCCTACCCCGAGATTCCTTCCTGTGTGCAAGAAAGTTGAAGATACCTTTACCTTTTTAAGATACCCCCCTCAGCTCATCTGTCCGAATTCCATCTGAGTGATGAACTTGCCTTTAGCAGAGTAAGTGTGGATTTTGCGGGTCCAATATTCGTCAAGAACGTGTTTGGGAATGGCCAAGGGATGTATAAAGCGCATATTACGTTATTTACTTGCGCTTCAAAGTCGAGGGATACATCTAGAAACTGTCCCAGATCTATCCTTTGAGAGTTTCATTAAAGCACTGATTCGGTTGAAGGCAATTAAGACGCGGCAACCCCCTTCTGATGGTGAGCGACAACGGGAAAACCTTCAAGGATGCACGATTACAGGCTTGCTGCTTACGTGAGGGAATCAAGTGGAAGTTCAACGTCGAAGTGTCACTGTGGTGGGGCGGATTCTTTGAAAGACTTGTGAGATCGGTCAAACGATGTTTGAAGAAGAGTCTACGAACGGCTAAGGTTACATATGAAGAATTGTCAACAACGCTAGTTTAGATCGAAGGTGTTTTAAACTGGAGACCGTTGGCATACGTTTATGGTGAGATGGACGAGCCTCTAACCCCATCTCATGTAATGGTTGGCTGAAGACTCATTTCGAACCCGCCAGTATTCCCAAGACTGGAAGATTCTGAGGCTGTAGCCCAATTGAGCCGAAGTTCAAGATTCTTACAGCAGCGATTGGGTCACTTCTGGGCTGGATGGAGATCCGAGTACCTGACGGAGCTTCGCGAGCATCACAAGGTACAAAATAGATCCAATTCTAAGGAGGAAATTCAGTTAGGAGATGTGGTGCCAGTTGAAGAAAAGAAAACTTCAAGACATCTTTGGCGTGTAGGAAGGATTGTGCGATTACTTCCGGGAAAGCTTGGACATGTACAAAGCGCTGTAGTTAGAGTGAAGTCGGGAGACCAGGGAACAACGGATCTAAGGCGTCCTGTACAGGGATTATATCCCGTTGAAGTGACTAGATCAGCTCAAGAGAACCGCCAAGACTGTCCCATCAAAATGATCACAGATGAAGACATTCCTGTTGTTGTTACAGAAAAATAGGCAGAGATAGAACAATCGACAGACGCGTTTGTTTTGTTGTGGTTGACAATGGGGGTTGATTGACCCAGTCGATCAACGGGGGGAGTGTGTCTAAAATTAGCATATAATTTAGCATATTGCCGCTGATTAAGCGATCGCTGATGCGTTAGCCCTCATGGAACTGATAGGACTCCCCAAAGAAAACGTCGAGAGAACGTAGTTTGTAGATTCGGTCTAATGTATATTTCTTGCTGTCTTTGGAAATAAATTCATTCAAAATTACGGATTAAAGTCTATTATTATTAGGGACCAAACTCGAGGGAAAAGCGAGTTTAGCGAATTGACAACGTTTTGAAAGCTAAAACCATTTGTCGTTAAACCGAAAATTTGCCTAAGTTTGGACATCTTTTAGAAGTTTCCCATCGGAAGATAATTCTGAATATTCTTATGTATTATTACTCGTCGGAACTCGTCGGACGACTCACTAAGATGGCGCCAGTCAATTGCGGACACTTTTGGCAATACAAAAGTATTAGGGCCTGTTTAGATGGAGGCGAGTTATCCAGTAGGCCGAGTTATTTGGCGAAGGGGAGATCCCGGCTACAATAGGAAATTAATGGCTTTCCCGGTTGACTGTTTATATGGCACAAGCGGGTAACTCGCCTTTCGAGATCTCGGCAAACAGAGCCGGGATCTCTCCCAAGCGAGATGGATATTTTGCCATATAAACACTTTGCCGGGTAACTCGGCAAGCCGAGATGGAATTTTGTCGGCAGCGCATGCGTGTCTTCCTTTCGCAGCTCATGAAAATAACCCACAGGCATATGTAAACCGTTAGATAAGCTTGTCTGAATTTCTGGGGCTCCATTTTTTATTTTTACCATAGTATAACATCGTTTTTGAAAGATTTGAATGAATTTTATATTTTGGCGCCCTTCAGCGCCAACGACAAGAAATTCATGTAATCACAGTGTATAAGAACCAAAGACGGGTAACTTGGGTTCCATATAAACAGACCGCTTCTTTGGCCCGCCACAGCGAGTAACTCGGCTTGTCGGGTAACTCGCCTCCATATAAGCAGGCACTTAGAGACTCGCAGTCCAGTTGTATAGAGGTCAGTGGAACCAAACAATAAAAGTGGCGTAAAAGACTGGAACCGACGTGCAAGACCGCGCAAGGGCCTGAAACTGACGTACAAAATTGGCCTCCATGTCGGCCATGTTTGGCTTAACTTTTTCCCAGGCCGATAGACTGGAGTTTTCTCTCCATATATAGAGCTCACTGGGTCAACTCACTGACCTCTCAGTACAACTGGACAGAGGGTCTCTGGTACTTTCTTATTGTCCGCAATTGAGTGCCGTCATCTTGGTGAGTCATCCGACAAGTTCCGATGAGTAATACTGCGTAAAAACATCCAGAATTATCTTCCGAATGGAAACTTGTAAAAGATATCCGAACTTAGTCTAATTTTCGGTTTACCGACAAATGTGTTTCTCTTTCAAAACATGGTAAACTCACTAAACTCACTATTCCCTCGAGTTTGCTCCCACGCTCCTTTTTGATATCGTGAAACATATCTTGCATGTGATTGGTCGAGGAGGGCTTATGACATACCACGATGGCCGACTTTTGCGAATATTTTCCAAAGGTTCATCAGCAGTCCAGTTATACAGAGGTCAGTGGGTCAACCCAGTGAGCTCTATATATGAAGAAAGAATTTCAGTCGATCGGCCAGGGAAAAATTGAAGCCAAACATGGCCTACCCGGAGGCCAACTTTGTAAATTAGTTTCAGGTCCCTGCGCGATCTTGCACTTCAGTTCCAGTCCTTTACACCACTTTTACTGTTTGGTTCAGCTTCGAAACACTACAGAAACAACTACAGAAAATTAGTCCAACAGTAATGATAACAAAAGAATTTTTCATGACCGAGTATTTGAAGATTCAGAGATGCGGTGTGGCCTACAAGTGTGCTAAGCTGTCTGAAAATGGTAAACAACTGGTAAAAAGAGATCGTTCGCCCTACAGTTTCCTCACGTGATTTTTCGGGACTCTTTTTCGAGATTTGTTGTTAGTTTTGCCATTCGTTTTCATGAAAATTATACTCTGTAACTCGCTCTGATATTTTTTGAAAAATATTTCAAATTAGAATAGTCATTTCTGTCTTTTTAAGTGATTTTTGGCCTATTTCAACTGGAGGTAAAGAGAAAACAGTGAAAAGTCGCGCAGGAGACTAAAACTGAAGTGCAAAACCGCGTACGAGATTCTGACAGTGGCGAGGCCAGCCTCAGTTGATTAGTCATGCAATAGGTCATAGGATCTCGTCTAGCAGCGAGCCTTCTAAAGGGGTCCGGAAAATTTTAAAATCTACAACCCCGGAAATGCCATTTCCAGCGATTTGGGCGATAAATTAACAGACCTTTTCGATCTAAAGAGGGAGTAAATCCTTAGAAATTTAGCATATTTGAGACAAACATGACATAAAAGTAGAAAACCGCATTCATAATATCAATTTTTTGACTGTTTCGCTCAATATCAGAGCTCATCAGCATATCTAGGACAGCCATATTACCATACAGGTGATTCCGGCTGCCAGACATGGACAGTCAAAGCCTGCCAACGCTTTTTGTTTTTATCAACCACGGCTGGTCGAAAAGTAAATTTATATGCTACTGCCACATAAATGTGTACCATTTATGTAGACTCAGTTTCTGCAAATATTTAAGAACACTTTTGTAGTTCTAAAGGGTCAACCACAATGGTGTAGGTATCTCCCCAATATCAAGAAATCAAATATTATTTTTATTGAAAAGAGAAATTAATATTATGAGGTCACCGAGCACCACCTTAGGGTGTGGATATCTCCTCAAATATTAAAAAAGACAATATTTTTATTGTAAGGAGAAATTAATATTATGAGGTCACCAAGCACCACCTTAGGGTGTGAATATCTCCTCAAATATTAAAAAACACAATGTTACTTTTATTGTAAAGAGAAATTAATATTATGAGGTCACCAAGCACCGCCTTAGGGTGTGGATATCTCCTCAAATATTAAAAAAGGCAATATTATTTTTATTGTAAGGAGAAATTAATATTATGAGGTCACCAAGCACCACCTTAGGGTGTGAATATCTCCTCAAATAT
>JBAHVQ010179784.1:0-16614 GCA_036872915.1 Nanipora kamurai
AGAAATCCGAGAGGACCCGTTTAAGTGAATTGCTTATAATAATAATATTTAGAATTCTTGAACATTTACTAACAATTTGACAACTTTACGATTCAATGTCTTTGAACTTCTGGTTTATATTAAAGTTTAAGTTGACACAATTCGCGTATTCGCCTCCCCTGGAGACGAATAGGGGAGTGTGTGGATGATTGTGTCAAAACAATGAATGTGAAGAATGCAGATATCACCTTTCATCAATTAGAGTTGGGGATAAAAATTAACTTTAAGTTTAAGGGGTGCTCTCATTCGATTGTAATGGTGTGGGGTTTGATGTGTGTACTGGATTTGTGAACGTCTGAGCGTTTATTAAACGAACGTAAAAATATTCTCTTTGTGAAGTGTTGGAACGAGCATAGGCATCGTAGTCTAATTTCCAACAAATGCATCGGTTAGCTTTCCATATATCGGACCAGCATTGCACAAGATCAAGAGAATCTCTTCCTTCACTGGTATGAAAACATACAACAGTGCTCACCAGAAACTCAATCAAATGCTGTCAACACACAAGGAGACTAAAGATCCATCCTTAAATCTGGTATCTACTGTGTTCCGTGTGAGTGTGGGCTGTTACATTTGGAAAAACTAGAGGGAATTTGGCTACATGTCTGAGAGAATATAAAACAGATTGCTCTAAATTCCAGACAGAGACATTAGCTTTAGTCGAATATTTGCTAGAACAAGATCATTGAATTAAATGGAAAGAAGTGTCACTTATTACCAGTGACAAAATATTTTTTCACGACGAGTTAGGAAGTTCATTCAAATTGCCAAGAACATACTTATTACACCATTTGCCCTTCATTAAAACAAAAACGATTTTCATTTCAGTGATTCGCATCTTCAATAGAGCTTTCCAAACTTCAATAACGTCAATCAAATTTCAATGGTGGTAAAAGGAAATTAATTTACAACAAGTAATTAAAAGTTCCGTTAAATTGAAGTTCGTTACCGCCAATGTAAAAAACATTAACATTTTTGAAATTTCATTAGCGTTAATCAAAGTTCAATAAGAAAAATGAGAAAATCAATAAAATAAAATAAAATAAAATAACAGTCATTGAGCGATAACGCGTATATATTAATATATGTTATATGAAGAAGACTGGTAATTACACTGAAAATGTCTACGAGAAATTGTTGCACAAGATATAGCACTTAAAACGTGGTTTTCAGATGTGTGCGGCTAGAGTAAGCGTTACGGTGACTGAACAAAAGAGGCAGGGAATTTCGCACGATAACAGGGGAACGTTTTTTTTCGAGTGTCAGAACAAGACTATATCATAGAGTGGTGGATACGTTGGGTTCAATCGCTCAACTGCCACAAGAATAATAACCAAATACTGTACATTCGAGAAGAGAAGGTTAAGAGCCCTTATGAACCTTACTTCATCTTCCTGCGATATTCTACCTCTCCTTCTTGGTTCAGTTATTGTAATGTTCACTGTAGCCGCACACATGTCAAAACGTTTTAAATGCTACCTATATCTTGTGTAATTGTATGTACAACATATACCTACACGTTATCGCTAATTGACTTTTTATTTTATTTTGATTTCCCCATTTTTCTAATTGAATTTTAATTGACGCTGATAAAATGCCATAAATGTTAATGTATTTTACATTAACGTTTTTGAACTTCAATTTAACGGAATATTTAGTTACTTGTTGTGGTTGAATTTCCTTTTAGTGTTATTAAAATTCGATTGACATTATCGAAGTTGAAAAGTGCTGTTGAAGATACGAATCACTCAAACGAATATCGCTTTCGCTTTAATGAAGGGCCAAAGGTGTACTTCAATTAAGATTCTTTATACAAGGTAGCCTATTCAGTGCAAGGGGTGGGCCAAGACTAGTGTCACTATTTTTCGGAAATCAAATCCGGAAGTCGAAATCAAATAATAAGAATTTTTTTCTTTATTTCTCATCTATCAAAGTTCATTTTTATATCCAACATTATATTTTTCGAGCACTTTCTGTGCAATCTGCCTTACGCCCTTTTTTCGCCAGGAAATGCCCGAATTGCCTAAAAATTAGGCTGCAAAGCAGGCTATCTTTACAGGCTTCGTAACAACGTTTAACTGCGCGTACATTTACGTGGATGCACCCACTGACTCTCGTTGGTTAAGCGATACTAATTCGATTATTGGAAACTAGTCATAAATTAATTAGAGAGTATCAAAAGGCCCGAAAAAAACGAGCAAACGACGCAGTGATCGAAAAGTCAAATTGTGGCGTTGTGTTGTGGTAATTCGTGGTCAGCCAGTTTTTCGTAAAGAAGATTGTTCTTCTTTCGATATTGGTTTGGTTATCTCAACGATCGGCAGGTAACTGACATCATTCTGCTAGGTCAGGATGATTTTTGACTGATTAATCTTCCAAATTATATGCTCAGAAAAGTTACTTCGTCAAATATGCACCTTGACTAAAGCGTTTGCTGAAGTAACTGCTCATAGCTGATAGTTAGCAGTTGGCAAAAATAGTAAAGTTAACTGTAACTTTCTCATGTTAAAGCATTGCTGTCAGACTGCCAGTGTTATAGAGATATACTTATTATGAGTATGCTTGTAATAATCTGAATAATTATAACAGAGTAGGAAATTTAGTTATAGAAAAATTAGTTATATTTGCTCTAAAGTTACCCAGAAAGTGAAAAAAAGCCCATTCACTTTCCATCTTCTCTGATAACTACATAATAAAAACAAATATTTTTGACATTGGAGCCGAAACCTTCTGATGGCCAGTGAGACACTAATCATTAAGCTACCTAGACTCTGATGGTAAGCTAAGGTGTAGGTTCGTCATAGATGTAACCTAAGTGGACGCCACATATGACAAGCCTGAAAAAAGGATATGGTCTGATGAGCTTATAATAGCAAATAACACCACATATGCATAATAATTATACTTTTTGATATAAATGATAACTGTCAACATAAAGAAAAACATTAACCTATTAGTATTAGTCGTTTATATATCATATCCCGCTACCTTTCCGAAAAAGTTAATTTTTGTTTCTATTAGTTTGCACATATATATATATGACAAACACAGAATTTCCTTTCAAAGTTAGTGAAAACACAATCACCCTCTCCAGATACCAGTCTTTGCAGCAACTGATGTTTATAATCATAGCATATATAATCTTAGCATCTGAAATAACCCACAACGTAATAAGTTTGCTAAATAGTTGATTGAAGAGACAAAAGAAAATGGTTTAAGCTATTGGAATTATGCTTCATATTAATTCGCTATTCCGAAATTGTACCGGAGGCCTGATAATAACCAGGTTTGAAATGCATCGTGAAGCTGTTTTTAGGGACGCTAACAGCATACTCGTCCCTAAAAACAGTTTCATGATGCAATATCAGCATTGTGGTAACCAGCCTCCAAGCCCAACATGGAATGGCCAATTAAACGCATTCCAATATGACGTCTTTCATACGATCTACCATCATTTTCAAAGTTTCTAAGTTTGTCAATTATATTCAAGAAATATACCATTATTTTTGATTGACAACTAAAGAAATGCGGTATTTGTGAATTAAATAGACTAGGTTCATAATTGCCAAAATTTCTATAATATGCTAAAGAAAATTCTAGAAATGTTTCCTCGTTCTCTTTTGATAATCTCGTCAATCGTCTTCTGATCGATTCCAAATTTTTTGCCGATTATATCAGCAATAACAGTAGCCCTACGCAGTGCATGATTTGCCTTTGAGATTGTTTTCTGTAACTTTTTCTTATACTTCATACAACGAATCTCCATCCTTTGTCTCATCTTGATATTAATTTTTCTTTTTTCAAGTAATTTTTCTCTTAACTTTTTAATACGATTTTTGAGAATCTTACTCTTTAGCAAAGTGTACCTCGTGAACACTTTTTTTGGCCGTCTCCTCTTATTCTCCTGATTAATTATGTTTCGAATAAGGTATTTTCTTTTCTTTCTCATTCGTACTTTCCTTCTCATGTTGGTCTTTTTTCTCGAGTGGAACAGTTTTTTTATTCGATTTTGATATTTTCGTTGGCTCCTGCTGTGTTTCATATGTGGATGTCTTTGTCTGGTAAGCTGTATGTGTTCTTTCAGTTTATTGATTTGAATCATGCGAAAGTTCTTTTTTCTGCTATGGCTCCTTCTTCTTTTTGAAATTTGTAGTCTTCTTCGGCTTAAAGTTCGTTCGGATGGCCCCATATTGACGTAAAAATGGTGCCTGTGTCTTTTCTTAAGATGATAATTTCTCTCTCTTTCAAAAAAGAGTTTTTGCCGGTCGTGCGCTCTTGAATGTCTTCTGCGGTGATGACTGTGTATGTGATCTCGTGGATATTTGTGTATGTGATATCCTTTGTTAATGTAGTATACTTTTCCTCTATGATTCCGGTTATGCGGCCTCCAACCCAGATGCTTTACTTTTTGATAAAAATAGCTTGTTCTCGTTGGATGGTAATGAACCTCTAAACTACGACGATTTCTATACAGAGTGTTATCAGTGGGATCATTGTCATAGGAACTTCTTTTCGCGTCCTGTAGATCGACTCCGCTGACATGATTTTGCATTGTTGGCATTTTAGCGAAATTTTCTAGGGATACCAACAATTCTCCTATTTCCTTGTCAAGTATTTTTTCTCGTCTACGCAATTTCAATAACATATCTTCCACGTGAACAAATTGCTTACATTCAGCAAAAACTATAAATGAAATAAAATGCGTTGAGTAGTCTGATGTCAACGTGTGACTGAATCTTTGAGACCACACGAAGAATCCATCGACAATGGAGACTTAAGAATAAAGGCATCGGAAATGAATAATTACAATCATGACTAATTGCCCGACAAAATCTGTGCTTTTGTTGGACAAATTGTCCTACAAAACGTTGGAGACATGTCACTACCATTAGCACCGCACATTGGGGACATGTCATACCTCTAGGACCACAAGCAGGTTAAGCTCCTGGGTAGGCAAGTATGGAAATCGTGGCGTACTACTCCGTACTTTACCAAATTAGCAGTTAGGCCAATGTTACTAGGAAGGCAAGGGACGACCGCGTAGGAGGAATGGTATGAGTATGATTTGTATTGTAGATGGAAGTATTGATTGTTAGGTGGATAAAGCCAAAGAATATGTTTTGGTTAGTTGCTGCATGCTCTGAGAAGTGAGCTGGGCAAGAAAAAAGCTTGACCTCAAAAAAACCTCGAAACCCCTGCCTTCGGTCTACTAAAGCAATTCTGTTTGTGGCTCAATACCCCCAGGTTAAAAAAAAAAATTTCTCTTAATTGCCGATTAAACATTAGCGTCGATTTGTACAAAAGAAGAACCGATCCGAAAGATGCATTGTACAATTTTTTTTATGACATTTATGCCTTTGTGATAGGTGTAATTTAGGTAAAGTAATGGTGAAGAGCCCCAGCCCACACGTTTGAAAAAGTCCCGCTGAAACCCGAGCTGCATCACTGTATTACTGGAATTAGCCAATTCCGAATGTCCTGTTTTCCTTTTCTATAAAACGAAACATAGCAGACATATTTGCTACCAATCACTTTTTCTCATTACATAGCACGTGTGTGAACGTATCTTTTGTTCTTCTTTTATCCAAGAGATAAACCGCTGATTAGTTAAGTTAATGTTTTCACTCACGTAAAGGGGAGCAATGTATATATTTACTATGTTTTTATACTGGAACAAAAAGACCTGTTCGTATCCTTAGCTTCCCTGCATGCGAAAATAAGTTTTGAAAGTGACTTCTAAATGTTAATGTGCAATGTTATCGATGAGTCTGGAATACAAACATATTTTCGTAGGAGAGGTTCTGAACTGGGAGTCATTTATAGAAGCAGGGGAAGACACAAATCCTCCAAAATGGAATGTTTCCATAAAGAGAATTTTTCCTCAATTTTGTCAAAAACTGTTTTTGTTTATTTTCAGTACTTGAGGAAATGGTACTAAAGCTACTGTTCTCCTTCCTTACATTTTTATTTCCAAATTACTTTCTTTTGTTAAAATAAATATTAATTGTGTTTCCCATACCTGACAATAGTGAAACTAAAACGTGGCAGTGGAGATAAACTTGGTTATAAGCCATCATTCTTGCGTCATTATACCTGTTGCTAAGAATTAATCGAAAAGAGAAAATAAAATTTTATTAAATTCTAGTATACGAAAGGTTAATCGGGGCAAAAACGGGCAAAACGTTAATCGGGGCAAATGTGGGTAAAAATTGAAGTGAATAAACTGAAGTCAAGCAAAAAGTGAATTCGTTCCGAAACGTCTGGGAGTTGAGACTGGCCATGCCGGGAACACTCGCAACTGTTTCTCTGTATCAGATTTTCAACATATCCAGTAGGGTGTATACTATTATATACTTTATAAAAATAAGTTTTTAATTTCTTAGTTCCACCATTTTTTTGGAAAGTAGCGATCGAAATAAAAACATTAAAAATCTGAAATCATTAGGACAAGAACTGACTGATTTACAGGCCTTCGACGCCAGAAATATCTCAAGAAAAACACTCTAGAAAGTTAAGGCTACTACTCATTTTTCGCCTTTCTCCAATAATTTTGGAGCTTTACAACACTTTACAAGCTTTGTTTGAATTGTCGATTTTATTTCTTTGGTATCAAGATGTGTAGTAATTTGCAACCTTTCTTGAACAATAAAGGTATCATTATCTCACCATATGGCGTTTACATCTTTAATATGAAATTTGGCAAGTTAACAGAGCAATGACGTCACGCTTACCGTATGGATAATATGCTATTTGTATACAATTTCAGAAAAATTTTTTCTTAGTTCCATGTAGGGAACCACGCATATCCATAGACACAAACTTACCCATACACGACCACATACACTAACGTATACATACAAATGCACGTAATATAGACATATACCCTTATACATAGGTATAGACGTCGACATAGACTTAGACATAGATATCGACATAGACGTGGACATCACCATCGACTTCGACAACGACATAAACGTAGAACATAACGTAGAAAATGCTTATACATGTCCAAATAACACCGTAACTAACCTTAAACTATGTAGTTTGTACTAACAACTGTATTTGTGCCTAAGAAGATACCGCGAAGTAGAGCTAGAGCCTTAAAAGTAATATGAGAGAGCTCAATAGGGATTTAGCAGGCTTGGAAAGTAATTTCGGGCTTTTGTGTTCTATGGCAAACCAACTGTGTTGCCAAATGCTGAATTTTACAAAAAGAGTAGTTTTTTCTATCTGACCTGACATTTGACAAAAGCGTTTTCATCAACTAACCTTCTATGCATTAAAATTGCCCATTTCAGACCATATGAGTTTTAGGTTCTTTTTGATGCGTATCTGGATATAAAATTTCGAAGAATCCATTTCTACAGTGCAAGTTCTCATGCCAGGTTCATTGTTTTTGTAAGAGAAGATTAAGTAAGTCCCAAATATTTATAACGATTAATATCTTTCAAAGTAACGAAATGAAAATTGCGAATATTAAGTAAATTTATAGTGCTTTAGAACGGTATCGATTAAAACATTCGACGGATCTCCAACCTTTGACCTCTTCGACAAAAACGTGTTCAACTGTCGGGTCATAATTCAACACAGTAGAGTCCCTATATTACTACATTATACTACGAGTCTTCAGTCCACGCATGCGTTTCGTTTCGTTATTTAGCAAACAGGGTTAAGAAGAGGCCCATTTATTTAAATAGAAAATTATCTCTGAGGGTTAATTACTCTGCGGAAGTGACTGCATCGGTGGAACTATGCTATTTTTTAAAGTGCGGAGAGCAGACAGGAGAACACACAAATACCTCACCCCAATTCAGAGCCTGCCCGTCACATTAAAGAAACTTTATCGCATTGTTATCCAGCTTACGATCTTTTAGTCAAAGCGATGTTGTTAAAAACGTAAGATCGGTAAGGGACTACTCATTAAGCAGAGCTCCTGTCAGATAAGCAGAAGAGCTCCTGTCCAGATAAACCCGTACATAGATGTATTACCATTGGCAATAATCTGAGAAAATTTTAACTTTTGTTCACCCCGACCGAACGTCGATACATATATATATATAGATATTAAAGAGTCTTAATATTTGACTGTAATTTACCTCTGCTACATGTTATTGAGCACTCAATATTGGTTTTTCGCAAGCACCGATTTAGATCTATGTGTGTGTGTGTGTGTGTGTGTGTAAAACACCAAACCAAACCAAAAAATAAAAAAAAAATTAAATATTTTGATATCTCCGAGGAATGGGCTGAGCCCCGAAATTTCCCTTTTGGTGGAGCTGGCTCTGGTCATATATATATGTGTGTGTGTGTGTGTGTACATATCGAAGCTGACAGTTATGAATTTGATTACCAAAGGTTCAAATAGTGTTCTACAGATCGAGGGACATGTCAAATCAATGTATTTCATTCTTTTCAATAATTCAAATACGTTAATTGCCACTCGACAAAGAGGTTTACACACAACTGTATTTTCAACAGAAGAATTGATCCACAGATGAAGTTGGTCAAATGGCGTTGAAGTTAGCAAGTAACAATGAACGTAGAATTTGGTAAGGAATAGCAGTTAATTTATTGAACTTCAAGCATCAGACAACTGGAGCGAGTGCTTCACGTTTTTTCTTAATGATAACTAGCTTGACAACATGAATAGAACGTACCTGTTGTTTGCATCTTAGATAATGTTAACAAGACATAAATAGTATATGTTTTCGAAAAGAAAAAAGTCAAATCCCAAACTCCAAAGTAAATTGTTCTCTTCAGTCTTTCATTGATCAATTTGATAACAACGCACAACCCAACCCAACTGCAGACATAAGATCATATCTCAGGTTGGACCATTATTAACATGCGTCGACAGGTTCTTTATTCAACGATAGTTTTTGTCAAAATGAATGTCTATTATTACATATTTTTGAATTCATTAAACCTTAAACAGCTTTGACTTAGGTAAAGAACAAATCTCATGAGCGGGGCAGGTATTGTTCCTCATGTCCCCGACGTCTTAGCGTTTCCTGAATATATTCATTGAACAACTTTTTTATCAGATTTGGACAATAAATAATTGAGCGTCCAAACAATTTAACTGATCTCCAATAGATTTTCCCTCGATGTTTCCAACATAAAAACATGTTGCGAATAATTACACCGAAGCATAGTTTAAGCGTCTTTTTAGATGGGTGCACGAGTCTTATGGCAATACTATTATCTTAATGGTATCAAAGATAGCAGTGTACATCGATTAACTACAACACTACGAGGTCACGTGACTCAATTCTCTTACAATTTTGCATACAATGCCATATGTATTTGTAAAACTAAAATACGCAAACATGGGGATGATTGAATTAAAGTTCTAGAACGTAGATTTATAAATTTTACTTTGGCTTGCAGAAATGGATCAAGTTTATCGATGGTTTCGTGACTATAATGGAAGTCTTTGCTCTTGAGAAAAGATGGTTTGAACTCAGACCACTAGAAACAGGTAAAGAGGCATTTTAATGCTCTTTAGGACAGATTTTGTCTGAAATGGTCAAAGTTTATTAAGGTAAAAGCTCGTTTCCTTTTAGGTCACCGTGTTGGATGATACAAATTTGTCATCCAATATGGTGCCCGAGAGTAAAATGTACTTTTATCCGATAAAACCTTCCTTATTTAATCTAGAACTTGACATGGGCAACATTTCAACCTTCCTTTATTGGTTTCTTGTGGTTTAACTGCAGAAGTTTCTGTTGAAAAAACAAAGAAATTCATCCTGTCACGTGACTGGCGACAAAATTGCCTATATTTTCACGGCAATACAGGTTTTGGAGACCAAAACTTCAGATTGGTACTTACAACATGAACCTTCATGTATCTGCTCAGGTTATGATTCCATGCCTACTGTTTTAAGACAATTGAGGTGACGTAACCTCTTAGTAAAAAGGCGACACACTAAAACCTCTGGCGTGACTTCTTAGTGCAAGGTGATGCACCAAAGATAAAGTTTACTTACACCATAGGAAGAGATGTACGTTCGGTTAAAATTCGTTAACTGTTATCACCAAACAACCAGACTGCATAGTTTTTTACATATACATTTACGGAAACGAGCGATACTATTTCATTATTTCCCTTATTATGTCAGCTGATTACAACAACCGAAAAACGTAATTACAATATTTCTTTTTCGAGCAAATGTTTAATTCCCAGAACGAACAGAAACACAATTGTTCAAACTGGAATCGCAAACGAGATTTTGAAAAGCATTCTGGCATTTATATCCAGTAGGTAAATTAAAGGAAGGGCCATTGTTTCATATAGACACAAACGCAGATAAATTCGCTTTCAGGATGAGAAATAGATTTTTCTGAGTAAAATCTACGCAATGAACTATACTGGCAGATATTGTGCAGTATGTGGTAGCTTGGTATATGAAGATAGAAATTGCGCATGGTCCTCAAGCTTGTAAACTCAGAAATATTTTGTTAGTTCCTGACGGGAATTGAACCCGGTAACCTGTTGATCATCGTTGAGATGCTCTAAACAAGGAGTTGCATGGACTCAGATAGTAGAGTGGAGGTAACTATTTTCACTGATTCGTGACTGACATATGTACTGCTGACTGCAGTCTCGACAAGTCATGCAATCTACAAGACTTGGGTTAAGAAATATATGAATAAGCTATGGGAGTGTGCACCAATCTAAGTTATTTTTCGACCGAGTAAAAACCGTTCCTCATTTCTCATAATTATGTCCTTACCACATCCAAGAGTTTAAACATAAAAAGCTGGCCTTAAATTTTGTAGCGTACCTATTCACTGCTCTTAAAGTAGCGCAATACATCAATATTTCGGACGAGAGAAACTTTGTTACAAAATTTGATCTCCCGGAAACCTAATAAACCGTTGCAAGATAATAGTCGTATTTATGGACCTCCTTCTTCCCCTTTTCCTGCACAATTGATACATTAAAATCAGGCTTTCGCGGTTTAGACACTGTTTAAATGTTCTGACGTGATTTTAAATTTTATTTGCAATTGCATGTTACGATCGATGCCAAGTCCATGTGTATCAATAAATTTCTCATGCAAGGATACGTAAGTACATGGCCAAATAATATCTACTTGTTATAATAATTTTGATTATTTATTATTTGAATTCTTTTAAGGTCTAATATTCTCAAAATATTTATTCTGCCTGCCTTTTAAAATGCATGTAATCGACTCCCATCTGTTCGCCGGCATGAAGTAAAGATTTTTCGGCTTTTTCGATAATTTTTTCTATTTCTTTCTGGTTCTTATCGACACCCATTTTCACCGACTCTTTCATTCTTCTAGCAAGACTTGAGTAAGTCTTTGCAGAGTTCAATTGTTTCCTAACTTTGTTCAACTTCCATCGGATTTCACTTTGACGATCCTTAAATTCAGGAATTTTTTCAAGAGCATCTCCTGATCCCATTCCAGATACTTCAGCTTGTTGGAGTTCCATTACAATGTCAAGGTTAGATCCCTTGCCATTGGCATCTTCGGCGTCTTAACAAAGGAGAAAGAATACTAAATTGTAAAGACAGAGATATTTAAGATCTTATAATTCAGTTAATAATAAACAGTTAATAGATAAGGAACATTATGATATAGATCTAATATAAAGTAGTCCCTGATTGGCTGTCTACTTGCTCAATTTGTCAATGGAGCACGGAAAAAGAGTGGGAAGACCTTGTGTGTTCAACATTTCTGACTTACGTAAGTAAAAAGTCATTTTTAGTCATCAAAATGAAACTCGTTTTCCCGTTATTTTGGCTCTGATTCTATGTTATGAAAGAAATGGATAATGATTTGGCGTGCCCTACTGAGTTATGGATGCGCTTGGGAAGTTGGGAGAGCACTTACAAACCTAGAGTTTTCGGCTACCGCCTCATGCAACTCATAGTTATTTTGTGCTCTCCCAACTTCCCACATGCATCCATAACTCAGTGGAGCCCTCCAGACCATGAACCAGTTCTTTAGTATGATATAACAATTTACAAATTATACAGATGAAGGTTAATGTAATCAGCCGAAAAAAAAGTTGATAAAGATATAGTAATAGATCGTAGTTTAAATAACTATATATAACATACGAACTCCGTTCGGTCCGATCTCCAAACATGCAAAAGATGAGTGTACCATAAAAACCTGTTTACTTTTCACCTACTTCATTTTCGAATTTCGATTCAAAACCAGGTGTTTTTGAAATCTGTATAAAAATCGAATCAGAAAAGTGGTTTTTGCCGGCGTAATATGTCACTGTTCGTTGCTATAACATGATCGAACCGCGACATGAAGTTTAGCAAAGTGAGTTAAGCCTGATCTAGTAACTGTTTAGTCAAGCATTTGAACATTATGGAAATATTCCTCTTTTACATTACCAGGTGTGTGAAACGGAAGATGAATAAAACTGTTGGTAAATTTATCCTTGAGTAATTTGTGTTCATATCTTTGAATAAATACAAAGGTATGAACACAAATTATCTATCTAAATAAGGTATTCACCATCAAACGATCTAAAAATGTCTGCTCAAGTTTACCCTCACGGCCCATTCGTGTCTAGTCAAAAAACGGCAAATAATACAGTCTGACGTCGATTGAAGATATTTCAGTTGATTGGTAATGCACTTACACCTATATTTATCTAAGCTAGCACAGACAGTGCGTACGATAAATGTCATACAAATGCCAGATATTCCTAATTTTCATTTGCTTTGAGGTAGCCCTTACAAAAATCTTACATGTCACTTAAGATGTGAAAAACATGTGGAATTGGAACTTTTTCACATGTGAAATTCTCATTTCACATATGAAATTGGAACATTTTCAGATATGAACCACCTGATTCACATGTGGTTCGTAATCTCTCATATTATAGTTTCACATATTTCACATATACAATTTCCCTACACGTATGAAATTTTCATTTTTAATGTGGGATTGGAACGTTTACACTTATAAACTTGATTCATATGTGAAATAGAATGTGAAATTTTTGTAAGGGAATGACGTTTCCATGCTCTCTAATAAGTCGCTTCTGTTGCTCTTACATCGTCCTATAACTTTTATTGTCTTATACAAAAGCGGGACATGTCTGTATTAGAGTGCTATAATGGGGACTTTAAGATAACACTACAACTACGAGTACGGCTATGTCTTTAGATAATGGAATATCATGCCAAATACAAAGAACGCATCCAAAATTGGTCTCAAGAGAAATTTTCACGCTGTTATGACTCTGTACAAAGTAGAAAAAGCATTTTAACGTACCAGAGACAACTAGGGGCTCAGGTAGCTACAGGACGTCAGCAATGCTTGATTTAATTCTCCGTGAAAAACATGGCTCTGAAAGGTCTTTCGTCTCCGAAAAGAGACAGAGTTCCGAATCCTTGCGATTATATATGCGTATACAGGTAATTTAAAATTCACTTGTATATCACCAGTTCCTATGGATTTAAATTCTTCAGCTGTAGTGGTAGTCCGTAGTAGGAATCTTAAAGTCCCTAATTCTTTAGTTGAGCACGGTGTTATGCACAATAAATTTTTTTACAAATTGTATATTTATCCAGGAATTGGAAGAAAATTGGCCACGATTAAATGGTTTAGATTAATTGTTTTCAGGACCAGTCATTCGGTTGATTTAAAATGTGACAGAAGACAAACGTCCTAAAGAAGGCCATCTTGCTTTTCGAAAACCTGCAAAAAGTTTCTCAAACAGGTCTATGATATTCTTTGAGCCTTATAAAACGAGTTCAAAATTGAGGGTAGTAAAACCAACAGCATCTCTGTCATGTTTAATTATGACCTAATAGCTGAATAAATTACTTCCCAATTCTTAAAATCACTGAAAATATGTAGTCAATAATTTCTAAATCACTTCGTTGACAGCATTCTAACTGAATACTTTAACTTTCCCGTGGCGTTCGTAACTTTCATACTGCACTCTCAAAAACAGGCATTAACGTTTGGATCTTAATTAGCTTTTAGTGACAAAAACAATGGCTCTATTTATCTGCTCTTTAAGTTAATCCAAAATTCGACCATGTGACTTTGCTCAGGAGAATTTAGCTTTCAAATTTAATGATATTCATATGCGCATCAAACATTAGGATTACAATGACAAAGAACCTAAACATAACATGGTATTAAAAAGGGCATTTGGAACCGCTTTACATGGTTCAGGTACAAGTAAAGTTAGAACGGTTCGCAAGAAATGCCTTGCTCATGTTTGCGAGACAACTGGTAAGAATTTTCAAGTGAAGCAAACTGTTACAAGACAATGTAAATAGGCTTTCGTTTTCGAAATTTAAACTACCAAAACTTTGGATTCTTCAAATGAACAAATGACCGGAGTAATATAGATGGTATGCAAGAAGGAAACTGATATCTTAATATTGAAGCAGGTAGATCATGGAAAGAAACATAACACATCTGGTCTCTCAATATTTGAGATAATTTTAGTGGTTTATGAAGCTGAAGGTAAAGTAATATACGAATCATCGACATGCAAATGAAAAATAAATATGTAGATGTGCACATACAAGATTATCCATTATATCCTCGCCATTGGTTTGTTCAACGAATATCGGTAACACATATATACCTGAAAACTGCATGGTCAAACACAAGTATACGATATATTCACTACAAAAGCATGGAACATCCTATCTTGTTTATATACCGTAGATGATATTAACTACAGTTAAACTTACGTATGCTGTGAAATAGCGTTAAAGGTCCTATGAGGAACAGAAGACATTCCATAGTCTTAGTCTTATTACATTCACAGAGACATTCAAGTTTGTAGAGTGATACTGGTGTCGAGTTGCACAAAACTATCTGAGCAATGAGGTAATGTCAGTCATTGCACGTGCTCTAGAAACCTTTTGCTAGTGAGATACGACACCATGTCATATAAAAGAAAAATTGAATCCTGGTTCTAACCGTTCTGCTCCTAACATTCCTTTTACTGCTGAAACAAACAAAAATACTTGCATCACTTCTTTTACTTGTAAACGTCGAACGATAGATACGTTCGTGGAGAAATATGAATAGAACCACTAGTCTACTACCTGTTGGCAGAGCCAAGTGGTTCAGTGAATTTAAGACCTGGCTCTAAACCAAGAACCGTAGTAATTCGAGTGAGCGCCCTCCTTCCAAAAAACGCTCTCTCTCAAATAATCATGCCCTTTCCTGCTCTTTTTTTAATTAAGCGCCGCCTGCCGATTAAGGACCTAAGAACTCATAATTAATAAAGAATAACAGACTCACTTAAGACTTGTAGATTGGTTTAAGTAGATCGGAAGATGACCAGTTCCATTACTTTAAGAGTAATCAACACTGACATGCCAGATTAGCACGAATGAAAGCTATGCAACAGGCTATGAGCCAGTCCCGTGACAGCGATCCTTTTGACGGAATCACAGACATGGAACTTGCAGACGTTCCGGAAGTCTCGTGATTGACGAAGGTGAATGTCACAACGAAAGTGTGACTGAGTTACAGTGACATTACAGTCTGTATATGTGCTAAGGGGTACCACGTACCTCTCTGAACTAAACGGTACATGTGACGCACCATTACACTGACGGGACACCAGAGTATTCTGGCGTTTCAGATTTTATGAGATTTTTGTTTTTTATGTTTCAAGAATCAGTTTCTAGAATAGGAACGAGGATTAATTGTTAAAATTAATGTTCTTTCCGATTCTTGCAAAGATTTATATTGATGGTGAGTTATTGATGAATCTAATCAGAGAGTGATTTTTTTTCCTTAAATAGAATAAGCCCTCCTATCGACCCCTAAAAATAAAGTAAACGTAAAGTATTATTTGTTAAGCAACTGGGTGAATTTTTGTGCTTGAAGTCTTTAGCATTTCTGTGTTTCTCGGAAGTTTTTTTTTGTTGTGAACGTTTCCGACAATGTCAAGGAACCTGAAAGTTGATAAAGACAAATATCCGAAACTGTCAGCTTAGAAAACGCGGGAAAGACAGTATTGTCTCGATAACTTTTTACACAAAATTTTGACTTTTAATATTCATGTCGTCAAGCTATTGGCTTTATCATACGTAGGTGTTCTTCTCCTTGCTTTAGTTTCGGGGAAAACTTTCTACTGCCGCTTCAGCCGAATGCACTTTGGCCAATTCCTCGGCCGCTTCTCAACTGTTTCGCCGCTACTTTTTCTAAACAGTATAGCACTACTGTCATAGTTTCCCCTAGTTTCTGTTCCATGTCTGCAAGCTATTAATTTTATTACGCTGTGTTCTTTGGTAACTTCAAAGAAATGCCTGAAAACAATATGCAATTACTGGAAGAGGTTGAGCAAAATATCGTGATTTATCAGTGGCGAGCAGATCAATTATTTCGATCAAATAATTGATCACCGAGCCACTGATAAATCACGATATTTTGCGAAATTTTGTTTTATCATTCACTCGAAAAAGGTTTATGGCAACTTTAGTTGCTTTTTGAGTATTATCGGAGTCTTTTTCATCTAGTAAATCTGCCGGATCACTTTCCGACAGCTCGACAAAGCGAGACATTTGACATTTTAACGAGAAAACGATATTTGT